>APFE030344886.1:23090-36530 GCA_000404065.3 Pinus taeda
GTCATTGTACAAAATCTTCATACATATATAATAAAGGCATTCTGTTGCATATGATGTGTTCCTGGTTGTTCTATCATGTTGTTATTAATGGTTTCCACACATTAATATAATAATTCATGTTTATGATGAATGTTAAGGCGTAGTTTACAAAGTAAGTTAACAATGAAAGATGTTGGTTACTTAGGCAGTGCCACACCCGACCAATTTAACGAAAAAAGAATTGGGGGCGTGACAGGTCTAGGGGAGGTGACGATGATTTTTATGAGCCCCACTTAGCAGGCGTTCGGGGGCAACAACCCCGAAGCAAAAAATAGATGTAAAATTGTCTTGTAAAATATTGTAATTTCATAGTCAATCTGAGTCATTCATTAGGCAAATGATCTGATGATAGAAGTTATGTTTAATTTAGAGTTTCTTTCCTTAGAAGGAAACCCCTCACTATATGACGGAATTTTATTGTTGTTGTATATAGGTGTGTATTCTGAGTGAGAAAGAGAGAGGAGATTGTGTGAGATCGAAGAGGGAATTACACCTAGTCCCCCACTATTTTTATGCTTATTTTTGAGATCTAAAATTGTGAAGAAGTATTAGAAATCCATGTTTCATTTCTTTGGATTAATGAACCAACCTATTTTCTATGTACACATGTATCTATAGATCACAAGTGTTGTCTCCAGTTTTCAATAAATCATTCGAGACACTCAAAAGTTAGATGTGCCCAAGCACTGGTCTTGAAACAATCAGGGTGTCTTTGGGAGCCCCAACATCTTTTGGTGCCATTGTCAGGGACTTATTGAAGGATTCTTTCCCCTCGGATACAAAAGGTTGAAACACTCTTTGAATAGGTGATCAAAGCCTATTTTGATTTCATTCATATCACCTTGGCGATTCCACACCCCTTCCTCGTTATTATTCATAGCCCTGGCTTTTAAAAGGCCACATACTCACTTAAATACATCATAGCAGAAAGCCCCATTTGTATCTGACCCTGAAAAATTAATCTCCAAGAAATTTTGGAAAGAAAAAAATCCCCCAAACTGTGCTACCATCTTACCAGCCTTTGCAGTTCCCTCATCCAATTCTTAGCCTGCTGCTACTCGGTATTCAAGACTCACTCCTAAGGCCCTGACATACCCTTCTTCCCCTAAGACCCTTGTGGTCTTGACCCTACTCCCTCAAGCAAATTTGAATCCTCCTCCACTAACCCAAATGGATCTTCTATTTTTCTTGCTAAATAAATATGCACCTCTTGATCTACCCCAGGCTCCAAGTGAAATTCCCCAAGGCTACCTAAGGCATATTCCTAGGTTCAATGGGGAAGATGATAACACGCCACAAAGTCACATTGAAACCTTTAGCACTTTTGCGAAGAACATAAATGTGGAACACATGGATGTGGTTATGAGACTGTTTTTACAATCCCTCAATGGAGACACTAGAAAATGGTTCAAATCTCTGCCGAATGCCTCCATCACTACATCGGAGCAACTTGAAAACACTTTCACCCAGAAATGGGGAGAAAATAGGAACCATGAGTAGCTCCTTAATGATTTCAATGCAATAAGGAAAAACTCGAAGGAGGATACTACATAATTTATCAAAAGATTCAATAAGCAATTCAATAACCTACTAGCTGACATAAAGCCTCCCCTAGCTGCAACTCGAGTGGTTTTCTTGGGATATTTTGACCCTGATGTTGGTTTTACCCTGAGAGAAAGGAAATCTACCACGCTGAACCAAATTCAGATCGATGCTCTCGAAGTGGAAGCTAATCTGGCCTTGGCAGGAAAGTTGAGGGTGAAGCAAGAGCCCATGAAACCCAAGAGAGGGAAAGAGGAGGCATCCTCCTCTGGTCTAGTTGGGGAATTATCAGAATCGAAGTGGGATGATATGAATAAACTCATCAAAAGTTTACCACAAAAGGTTGGGAAGTTCAAAATCGAGAACGAGAACCTCTCCAGGCAAAATGCTCAAATCAACAACCGGGGCTATAACCAACAATATAAAAAGACTTCACTGCAACTACTTCCAAGGGAAAGAAAGGAGCAGCTTGATCAAATTCCTCATCCCTTATACTTGGAAGATAGTCATGACGAACAATCATTGGATACTATGCTAGTTTTGTTGAAGAGGAACACGAGAGTATGGCTCACCAGGAGGCCACTCACCACAAAGAAGAAATAACAAAGGATTAAGATATATATTATTATTGCAAATAGTTTTCATAGTTCATGCAAACACAACCACAATGCAAGTATAATCTTATATCTTCGAAGAAGAAGACGAGAGAACTAGAAAAAGAAGGGGAAGTTTCTCCCCAAGTGGTTCCTCCAACCCCAGACAAAGGGAAGGGTAAGCTACATCCTGATCCACCCAAGCTAGGAGTCTCTAAAAATAAATATAGAAATGGTCCTAAGGGACACACATAAAAAGAGGTACCTGCTCCGCTGACAACTACCATCGAGAAGGGAGAAGGAATAGAGCATGGAGATGCAGAAAAGGCCCAACATACATTTAATCTCCAAAAGGAGCTTGAAAAGTAAAATTTCATGTTCCTCTGACTGAGCTTTTAAAGTAGCCTCATTACAAAGCTCAAGTCTCTAAATTCATGCACCCAACTAGCTCAACACCATCCCAAGATAGTTTGAACCTCTAGGAGGAGAAGGAAATGGTTATTTTTGGGTCGAATGAGGAAGAGTTGGATCCCTCTACTACACCGTCTTATGTGACTCTGGTGATCCATGGCCTTTTGCTGCATAAATTCATGCTGGATTCAGGAGCTTCACACAACCTCATGCCATTATCAGTAATGGAACAACTGGGTTTAGAGATCACCAGAACATACAAAGACTTGTACTCCTTTGACTCCAAGAGAGTCAAGTGCTTAGGAACAATAAAGGATTTGGTGGTAAACATGGCTCAGATCCCATTCAAAAGTGTGGTAATGGATATAGTGGTGGCTGACATACCTCCTCGTTTTGGAATTTTCTTATCCAGATCTTGGGGTACAAAGGTGGGTGGTTCTATCAAGAAGGATTTGACTTATGCCACCATCCCCACTTTTGGAGGTGAGCAAAGGAGGCTATACAGAGAATCTCTGTTTGTGAAAACCATGACCTCGGCTAAAGGCTCAGAAAAATTCCCAGTGCATGGGAAAGACAGTGATATATCCTACCTATTCTTGGAAGAAGATGAGTACCTCTTTGAAGAAGAATCAGTGCACTTGACAAGATAGTTGAAATACCAACATTTAAATGAAAATAAAGTATGGAAATTGTACTTTGATGGGGAAAACTGAAAAGAGGGAAATGGAGCTAGAACATTGTTGATATCTCTGGAAGGCGGCATGATACCCCTCTCATTCAAGCTTGAATTTGAGGCAACTAGCAATGTAGCAGTGTACGAGGCATTTCTCCTGGGGTTACAAACAACAAAAAAGATGAACATCAAATGCCTAATAGTCTATGAAGATTCTGATCTAGTCGTAAGGTAGATCAGGAATCAATGCTAAGCCAAACACCCCAGGTTGAGGACATACCGAAATGAAGTGTGGGACTTAATTGACAATTTCTTCTTGGCCTTTAACATTCAATTTCTACCCAGGGAAGAAAACATGATGGTTGACTCTCTTACAGTAGGTGAAAGCAATTTCAGGCCCCCACATAATCCACTCCTTAGATATGAGACAGAATTTAGACAGAACCCTTCAATAATTGATAATGTCAAACACCAGTAGGTATTCGAAGATGATGAGAAAGTAAGAAGATTCATAGAAGTCGTTGGGGAGTTTTCCCACTCCACCATCGATCAAGAAGAAGAAGAAGCAGAACAAGAAGCCACTCTGTGGAAAGACAAAGTGGTTGGGAAACAAATTTTTCAACTAAAAGGGAACACCATCCCTCGTGGACTTGTTCCACAAGAAATAATTTTCAATAAATACGACATAGCATCCATGCCAATAGCCCCAGAGAAGGATGAGAAAGTTGAAGATTGCAACATCGGATCAGAAGAGGAACCCCAGAAGATCAGGCTGTCCAAAGGAATCCCCCCACAATACAGACAAATGTATTTACATCTGTTCAAAACTTACAATATGTATTTGCTTGGTCCTATGATGATTTGAAATTGTTTGACACAAATATTATTCAACATAAGATTCCTATGAAGAGTGGGATAAAGCCATGCAAATAGAAACTCAGACAAATAAACCCACTTTTACTCCCCTCCATTGAAAAGGAGGGAAGTAAGTTGTTGCAGGCCAAGATCATAGTCCCTTTAAGGTACTCTGAGTGGGTGGCTAGTTTGGTCCCTGTCCAGAAGAAGAACAAAGAGATAAGGCTGTGCATGGACTTCTAAAATTTAAACAAGGTGTCTCTAAAGGAAAACTACTCTCTGCCCAAGATGGATAATATATTTTAGAAGGTAGTGGGTGAGGCCAGAAATTCCATGATGGATAGATTCTCAAGATATAACCAAGTGGCAGTCCACCCAGAGGACCAAAAAAATACTTCTTTCACCACCCCATGGGGGAATTCATGTACGCCCGCATGCTATTTGGGTTGATAAATGCAGGAGCCACTTCCTAGAGAGCTATAGACATAACTTTCGTGGGCAATAAATATAAATTTGTGGTAGTTTACTTAGACAACATCACAATCTTTTCTAAGATTTATGAAGAGCATATCCTCCATTTAAAGCTCGTTTTCGAGAAGTGCAAAAGGTATGGTCTCTCTTTGAATCCGAAGAAGTTTTAGTTTGCCCTGAGTGAGGGGAATCTGCTTGGGCACATAGTAGCGTAGATAGGAGTAAATATTGATCCTAAATGAGTCAAAGCCATCAGCCTCATTCCCTTTCCCCCAAACAAGAAAGAATTCCAAGCCTTTTTGGGGAGGATAAATTTCTTAAGGCAATTTGTGCCCAAATATGCTGAGATGGTTAAAGGTATCATAGATATTCTCAAGAAGGATAACGAAGTTAAGTGGAGGTCCGCCCCTTGTGATTCTTTCACTAGGATCAAGCAAGCTTTGGTTGAGGCCCTAATGTTGGCCAACCCCGATTATTTAGTTCCCTTTTACATTTTTTCTTTCACCTCTCCACATATCATTGTTGTTGTGTTGTTACAGAAAAATAAATATGGTTAAGAGCAACCTATTGCCTTTTTTAGCCAAGTCGTGAGGGATGCTGAGTTGAAGTATGATATAGTGGAGAAACATGCTTATGCACTGGTCAAGGCGTTGAAGTCGTTTCGTATGTATGTGCTGCAATCCAATATCACGGCGTTTGTCCCAACAACTACAGCCAAAGACATTCTGGTGCAGGGAGACAACGAAGAGAAGAGGGGCATATGGATAGCTAAAATACAAGAAATTGAGCTGGAAATCAAGCCTACCAAGCTCATCAAAGGCCAGGGGTTGGCCAATTTTTTGTTCAAATCCAACTACCAAGCTTTAGGAATAAGCTTGATCACAGAGGAGAGCAACCTAGAGGATGAACAAAGAAGAATAAAAATGGTTGAGCAGAAGATCTATTCCAAATATGAGGGATCACTCAGGTATAAGAACATTGTTCATTACCTGTTATTCCTAAGGTTCTTGTTGGGACTAAATAGATCTAAATACTGGAGTGTGAGATTGCAGGAAAAAAATACATTCTCTAATGGACTACTCTATTGGAAGGACTTGGTGGGGGTATTGTTGTTATGTGTTGTTGAGGGAGAAACTCGTAAAGTGATTGAGGTTTTCCATGAGGGAGTCTATGGAGGACACTATAGTTGGAAGGCAACAATGCACAAAATCCTCAAGGAAAGATTTTACTGGCCCATGCTATTTGGAGATGTTTATTCTCAAGTTAGGTCATGCCAAAAATGCCAGTTATTTGTTGAAAGTCAGAAGTTTCCTCCTCTCCCCATGATTCTGGTGCACGTAGTGGAGCCCTTTAGACAATGGGGATTCTACTTCATTGGTGAAATCAACCCACCTTCTAGTGGCCAACACAAATGGATTTTAATAGCCAATGACTATTTCACCAAGTGGGTAGAGGCTATCACAACTAGGAATGCTACTGATTCAGTGGTGATAAAATTCGTGGAGGAGAATGTATTGTCCCACTATGGGTGTTCTTTTAAAATCATCACTGATAATGCATAGGTCTTCAGATATGCCAAGTTCACCAACTTATCCCACAAATTCATCATCATTATTGGACACTCCACTACTTACTACCCTCAAGGGAATGGCTTGGCTGAGTATTCAAATAAAACTGTGGTGAGATTTCTAAAGAAGACCATCACTGAAAATCAAAGGAACTGGGACTCTCAACTAAAGTTTTCTCTATGGGCTAACAATGTAACACCCAAAATATCCATTGGGAAATCTCCTTTTGAGCTAGCATAAGGCAAGGTTGATGTCTTCCCTGTCCAATTAGCAATGCCAATAGCTAAGTTGCTGGAAGAAGCCGAAGAAGAGCCTAGTGCCTTGACTAGAAGAATCAATCAGCTAGTGGAGCTTCACGAGAACAAAGAGCAAGTGGGGACCAAACTGTCAAACTATCAACAAAGGATAAAATCTATGTTTGAAAAGAAGGCTAAGTGTTGATATTGCAACAAGATGATGGAGCTTAGTGAAAAGAGTCGCCTTCACTAAGTGGGCCCGCAGGCTATTTTTGGCGCAAGTCTATTTTTAGACATATGGATCATGTCTATGGATTGCAGGTTGCTGTTTATGGATAATTGATCAAGTTGGCAAAAATATATGGACTTCTATTTTTAGATCACAGCAGAGTAACTGCTCAGTCTAAATATAGAACAGTCAAATATTATTAGCTCATAATAATAATTAGACTATAAACTTTGTCTTATTCTCTTGGAGCACTTCAGGATGAGCTACGGATGTGGTACATGCAGATCCCAGAAGGAAATACGTTGTTACCTATGGGATGACTAATATTTGCATGCAGGACTTCAATTAAAACTCAAGTGAGTTGAGTTTAGTGGACTGGAGGTGCAGTTGATGGAGTTGTGTTCAGTTTAGCTTTGTTAAACTGGTTGTATTTAGTCTAACTGGCAAATAGACTAGAAATGAGTTGGGTGAATTAGTTATTAATTAATTCACAAGTTATTAACTCATAATACAACTATTGAATACATCAGTTAACTCAGTTGCATGTCAGTGCATGTTCAGTTCAACAGGGACAGGTGGTAGAGAATCAGATTGCTATCAGTTGTGACTATAGTTGTGCACCAGATCTCGCACAATCAAGGGATTGAGTATGCCTATGAGTTTGCCCACGTATTTGCCCACATTTTAGCTTATGCTCACATCCACAAAGTGTGTGTGACTATTTTGCAGGTGAAAAACGAGTTTGGTGAGCCATTCTCATCAGTGCTTGAGCAGATATTGAGCAGTGGAGGCAGGCAAGCAGTGGAAGAGATTTGGAGATCAGATCTGAGCTGTATTGTGTGTAACAGAGGTGGAGATACTTGTGAGAAGTATTATGCTGTGTAATGTTACATGACTCAATCATTAATATACAGATAGTTGGGATTTTCAGCGAGATGCTTTCCCCTGGATACATACTGTGTTAATGTGTGAATGCTCTTGATGTTTTATTGTTATTGATGCTGCTATATTGATGATTAACGTAGAGGAGCTTATGTATTGTGTATGTTTTCCGCAATAGTACATGATCAGGATAATCTCCATTGAATATGTGTTAAATTATTCAAAATTTCTACATTGTCCTCTTAGCCTTTCTTGCCCAAATAACAACACTTACAACACCTAAATCACACAATTGTAGCAAACTACAACTTTACCATCCCACCTTAAATGAACCAACTAGCAATATGATTACCTGGAAGTCCTTGGCAAATCTTCCTGTAGCATACAACCACATTTTATCTCCATGTTGGCCTGCTATCCCTTAGAACTAGTCATTTCAACCTTTTTGTAGCCTCAACCTGCTCCCTTAGGCCCGCAAACAACTACCTGTAAGCCTTTTCAGGCCGCATACTCCTTTCTTAGCATGAAAATCCTCTTTCTTGCTGTTTGGATGCACCTATAGGTGTGTGGCCTATCTCCTTAAGCCTCGACCAACTATTGTGACAATTACCAGACCCTCGACTTCCTTCTTTAGCCTTGAATTTTACTCCTTAAACTTTACAATACCTTTTGTTTCCGAGATTTCCTTGATGCGTGTCACCTTCCTTGTTTCCTGTCACCTTCATCCAAACTGTGACCTTCTCAATCCTCCAAAGTAGGCCGTATTCAATCTCCTTCCAACCACCAGAAAATTGGTTTTCTAGACTTCCGTTGCGGCCTTTCTTTCTTGTACAACTAGATTTGTGATTTCCTCATGCTCACACAAGAAGAATACTCCTTATCTCCTTGTATTCCAAACCTCTCTATTGGTTTCAGACTTATACTTGTCCTTAGGTCTCTTAGGAAGCCCCCCTTGTACTTCAAGAAACCTCTAACAAAATATTAACATTAAATTAGAATATTAAATGCTCTTCTTTGGGTTCAAAGCCCACTCACTTTGGGTCCAAAACCCCGAACTTGGGTGCAAAGCCCATACACACACCTGACACCAAGGGCATGTGAGAGTACCTTTCTGTTGAATGGTGTTCTCATTGATTCCAACATCTATATTTGAACACTCTTAATATTTGTCTATGGATTGCATTGATTGGAAGTGTTGAAAATGCAACAAGAAAATCTCAGTTTGACTTTGCCTGGGTCAAACTAGAGAAAATTCGAATTTCTATTTCAATAGAAATATTGGAGGTAGTTAACTGAGATGGCATGACACTTGCCACTCAATTAACTTAGTTAATTCGAGTTGGGGAAACTTGAGTTTAGTTCAGTGTGTTTGATTAATAATTTGTAGCAATCTATTTTAGTTAATTTGAGTCACTGTCAGTTTAACTAGTTCTAACTGTCAAAATAACTCGTGGAGGTCAAGTTGTGGAAGTGCAACTTCAACCAGTTTGAGTAATCAACCAGTTAACTGACCAATCAACCCAAAATAATTGTTGCATGCAGAGAATTCGAGTTACCCAGTTGAGATGGAGATTCCAAGGCATTGTATAATCAATTATAGAATATTCCAATGTGTATAGGTGGTGCATGCAGTCAAAGGAAGGACCCTAGGGTATTTCACAATTCAATAGTGGGAAATTCCTAAATAATAGGGGCCAATTTCCAAGGAAACAACTCAGGGAAATAGGAGCTTGTAGGGCTTGAAAATTGGCTAGAGTTCACCAGCCAGGTAGAGGGATAGACTATACACTTGCAGGGTGTGCTTAGGCTTGAGAAAGCATATGTATTTCATATCTCTTCTATGATTAATGCAGTATAGGTAGTAAGGGGTTTTGAGTAGTTGCTTTCCCCTAGATAAATATCTATGCATGTGTGATGTTTCCTTTTGCATGTCTATGATTTGTGTTCTATATGGTGAATTTGCTTCCGCATATCAGTAGAGTAGCTTCAAGTCTTGTGATTTAGTAAATTTCACGAGCAGTATTGAATCTACACATTAATTTCTACATGGTATTAGAGTTGGAACCATTGTAGAGAAGAGATTTCAAAGTTATCATTGCAGGATATTCGAAGTTGAAGATCGATGTTGTAGGTTTTATTTAGGACAAAGAAGATGGATTTCAATGGATTAAGGCTCGAGTATGCCCTTGAGGGAAGATCAAATTATGTTGCATGGAAGGACCACATGGAGGAAATATTGGAGGATAATGAGTTGAAGGAATTCATTGATAATGATATTCTAAAACCAATAACATCTAATGCAAAGGATCTAGAGGAATGGAAGAAATGTGTTGCCAAGTTGAGGATAATCATATTAGTGGGAGTATGAGACCATATTTTCTCAAATCTCCATGGGAAAGAGACTCCGTATGCAATGACCACAAAAAATTTTCACTCGAGGATAAGCTTCGAAATATCAAGATGCAGAGGAATGAGACAATTCCACAGTACATGAGAAGTTTCACACAATGTTGTGATGAACTTGGTCAAGTTGGTGCTACTGTAAAAGAGGATTATTTGGTGTGCATAGCCCTTGTAGGCCTCCCCAAGGGTTGAAACAACTACCAAGGTTTGATGAATGGGAGGGAGAAACTACCAAATTGGAAATGCTTGTGGTTCGATTTGGTATAGGGGGGAATAAGGTAGAATACCAGAGAGGAGACTTCATCTGCGAGGATGAGGAGAATTATTCCTTGGATGACAGGAAAATAAAGGGAAAGGGAATAAACCCCAATCCAAAGTAGAACCTAGTCAAGGGGGCTAGAAGAAAGACTTGTCCAGAATCAAGTGCTTTCACTGTCATGAATTCAGGCACTATGCCACGAAATGTCCACACAAGAAGAGAAGCAAGAAGACCTCAGGAGGAGTGGCAGGTGAAGCTTTGGCTTCATAGTTTGAGCTTAATTTTACTATCATTACATGCATGGCCAACATAGTGATGGGAAGTGTGTGGTACTTGGACAATGATGCTTCGTTCCATATGATGGGGAATAAAGCTTTTTTCATGATTTGGAGGAGAAGGATCTACAAATGCACATTGATATGGGAGATAATGGAAGGTACATTGCGATCAGAATTGGTACAATCACCTTTTAGAGGGAGTCAGGCTCCCCTCTTAGGCTCAATGACGTGATGTTTGTTCTGGGTCTAAAGAAGAATATTGTCTCCATTGTAGTTTTGGAAGACCATGGTTATGATGTGATCTACAGCAAAGGAAAGGAATTCCTGAGACACATAGCCACAGGATAGGTGAAGCAGATTAGGTTTCACGTGAAGAACCTCTACAAGCTAGATGTGGAGGATTGTGTTGCATTGATCACAAAGACAGAGTAGGTGGAAAGTCGTGATGTTGAAGAACTTTGGCATAGAAGACTTGGCCATTTGCATCATGGCGCTTTGAATATCATGCAACATATCACCCCAAGACTCCCAAAAGGAGAACTAGAGCAACATGAGACATGGAAATGTACCTTGGGGAAGTACATAAAAAACCACTTTCCATGTTCGAGACAACATAGCACATGTAGTCCTTAAAAGGATCCAATTTGATGTTTTTGGACCTTTTTCGACAGCCTCCATTGCTAGGCACAAGTATTTTGTCATCTTTATTGATGACTACTAGCGGAAGTGCTTGATCTTTTTCATGAGGAAGAGGGATGAGACTTTCTCCAAGTTCTTAGAGTTCAAGGCACTAATGGAGAAAGAAACGAGAAAGAAGGTGAAGGCTCTTAGGAGTGATAATGGAGGTGAGTACGTGTCAAATGATTTTAAAAATTTCTGTGCAAAAGAAGGCATTCGACGAGAGTTGACAACACCCCACAACCCACAATAGAATGGGGTGGTTGAGAGGAATAACTGCAACATTATTGGAGTGGCACGAGAAATGTTACATGACCAAAGCCTATCTCTGCACTTGTGGGATGAAGCATGCAAAAAAATGACCTATTTTCAGAATAGGAGTCCTCATCGGATTCTTGGCATGATCACACTAGAGGAGGATTTCTCGGGGAGGAATCCAGATGTGTCACACTTCAGGATATTTGGAGTCTCAATCTACTGCCATGTCTCCAAAGAATCAAGGAAGAAGCTAGAGCTGATAATAAAATTGGGGGTATTCGTGGGCTACACAGAAACTCCCCACAACTACCGTGTGTATCTTGCATCCCTCAGAATGGCAGTTGTGTGAAGGGATGTCAAATTTGATGAAGACAAAGCCATGCGGTGCTCTCTTGAGAGGGAGCTTCAGATCCCACCAAAGGAGGATCTTTTAGCTCCAAAGGAGGAGCCTCAATATGTTGTGGAGAAAACACAAGTTGAGGAGCATAGAGTGGAGACAACCACTTAAGCATAATCATCCAGAGAAGGCAGGAAGAGAACCAGGGAAACTAAGAGACTTGTGCAGGATGAAAAGGAGAATGTGGGTGCTCCTTCAAATTAGCGTAGGTAGAGAAGGTCACGAGGTCGATACACTAGATACATGGCTCCAATGACTGAGTTAGTAGAGACTGAGCCATCCTCTTTCGAGGAAGCAATAGAGAAACCAATATGGTTTGATGCGATGGCGGAGGAGTACGAATCCATTGTGAAGAACAATGGTTGGGAAGTGGTCCCAAAACCAACAGAGAAATAAATTGTGGGTTCGAGATGGATGTTCAAGGTGAAGCATGCAACAAATGAAAGCATAGAAAAGTACAAGGCCAAATTTGTGGCCAAGGGGTACTCTCAAGTTGAGGGAATTGACTATGAGGAGACCTTTTCTCCTGTGGCAAGGTACTCATCCATCAGATCAATCCTTGCTCTGACTGCACAGATGGGGTGGAAGATCCACCAAATGGTTGTGAAAACAACATTCCTCAATGGAGTTATTAAGGAGGAGGTGTATATCGAGCAACTAGAAGGCTTCGATACTTTTGATTGAGTCTCATGTGTGTAGACTCAAGCGAGCATTGTATGGTCTCAAGAAAGCACTCCGTGCTTGGTACACCAAGATCGATAGCTATCTTAGCGGTTTGGGCTTCACATAAAGTGAAGTAGAGGAAAAAATCTATCATATTCTGGTAGAAGGGAGATTGTTGATTATTGTCTTATATGTTGATGGCTTGATTTTGACTGGTGATGAGAAGCTAATTAGATCTTGCAAGAGAGTTTGAGATGAAGGACATGGGTCTCATGCACTACTTCCTTGAATTAGAATAATGGCAAGGTGATGAGGAACTATTTGTCTCTCAAGGAAAGTATGCCAACGAGATATTTCAGAGGTTCTGTATGACCAGGTGCAAACCCATGGAGACTCCTCTAGCAACCAACTAGAGGAAAGAGGATGCCACTTTAGGTGAGGAAGTGGATGCAACTGTTTACCGATAGTTGGTCGGTTCACTCATGTATTTTGTGAAAACACGACTAGACATATGTTATGAAGTCAACTAATTGAGCCAAGCTATGGTTAGGCCAACCAAACTATTTTGGAGGGAAGCTAAGCATGTTCTACGGTACCTCAGAGGCACTACCCAGTTTGGATTTTGGTACAAATAGACAAAAGGAGTGAAGCTGTGTGGCTTCACTGATGCAGATTGGGCGGGAAATCCATCATATTGGAAGAGTACATCAGGTTGAATTTTTAGTGTTGGGTCCATAATGGTTTGCTGCAAGTCAAGCAACATGTGAGGCGATCTGGATGAGAAAGATACTGTTAGGCCCCTATACTACTAGTGTAACCCCTTTTTGTTATTAGCACAACCCACTTATTATATTGATGTACCCACGTAGTGCCCATATTGTTACTATTGTGCCCCATAGAAGCCCACTATTGTTGTTATTGTGCCCCTACATTATTATTGTTATGTCGGCTTTGATTATGTTATGACCCCTTAGACTCCTATATATAGAAAGGAGGTCTTTTCAT
>APFE030344886.1:39028-91193 GCA_000404065.3 Pinus taeda
GTACAACCCACTTATTATATTGATGTACCCACGTAGTGCCCATATTGTTACTATTGTGCCCCATAGAAGCTCACTATTGTTATTATTGTGCCCCTACATTATTATTGTTATGTCGGCTCTGATTATGTTATGACCCCTTAGACTCCTACATATGGAAAGGAGGTCTTTTCATTTGTGTAATCCAAGAATTGTTCATTTATGTAATGTAAAGGAGGTTTCCCCCTTGAAGAGGTTGAATTCTAAGGCGTCGATTTATCTTTTCTATCTTTTTCTTGAGCTAGTTTCATAATAGATACTTGTTGGCTTGTTTGATCAGATGATGGATCCTATTGTGCTTTACTGTGATAATCAGAGTTGTATCAAACTCTCCGAAAATCCTATTTTCCATGATCGATCCAAGCATATTGATATCCGGTATCACCATCTACGAGATTGTGTGTAGAGGTGGATTATGTTGTTGTAGTACATTCCGACAGAGGAACAAAATGATGATATTTTGACAAAGGCCTTGTCAAGAGGGAAGTTTGAGTTCCACAGGTGCAGGATAGGGGTGGTTGATAATCCCTTTCTTACTGAGAGGGAGTGGTAAAAATGCAACAAGAAAATCTTATCTTACCTTTGCCTTGGTCAAACTAGAGAAAATTCAAATTTATATTTCAGTAGAAATATTGGAGGTAGTTAAATGAGGTGACATGACACTTGTCACTCAGATAACTGAGTTATTTCAAGTTGGGGAAGCTTGAGTTCAATTCAATAGGTTTGATTTCTAATTTGTAGCAATCTATTTCAGTTAATTTGAGTTATTTTTAGTTTAACTAGTTCTAACTGTCCTAAGAACTAGTGGAGGTCAAGTTGTGGAAGTGGAACTTCAACCACACTGAGTGATCAACCAGTTAACTGATCAATCAACACAAAATAATTGTTGCATTCAAAGAATTCAAGTTACCCAGTTGAGATAGAGATTCTAAGACAATGTATTATCAGTTGTAGCATATTCTAATGTGTTACGGTGGTGCATGCAGTCAGAGGAAGGAACCTAGGGAATTGCACAATTCAATAGTGGGAAATTCCTAAATAATAGGGGCCAATTTCCCAAGGAAACAACGCAAGGAAATAGGATCTTGGAGGGATTGAAAGTTGGCTATGTGTTGGTCAGAGTTAGTCAGTCAAGCAGAATGATAAACTATACACTTGTAGGGTGTGCTCAGGCTTGAGAAAGCATATGTATTTCATCTCTATTGTACGATTAATGCAATATAAATAGTAGGGGGTTTTGAACAGTTTCTTTCCCCTAGTAAATATCTGTGCATGTGTGATGTTTCCTTTTGCATGTCTATGATTTGTGTTCTATATTGTGAATTTACTTTCACAAATCAGTAGAGTAGGTTCAAGTCTTGTGATTTAGTAAATTTCATGAGCAATATTGAATCTACACTTTAATTTCTACAGGAATCTCTAATGGTCACGAAACCCTAGAAGGAAGAGAAGAAAGAAAACCTTTGTACTGTGGTCATGATATCCCGCATTTGATGAGGAATTTGGATGTGAGGATCAATGTATTTGGGTTTAAAACCATATTCAATTGATTCTTCTCGTTGTGACAATTCTCGCGGTAGGTGGCACACCACATAACTCCTCACGATTGAGGAGACATGCATGATCAAATTTTGTTCCTTGAAAACATGGTCAAGGTCCCCAAAATAAGATGATCAAGGTAGCTAAATGTTTGTATAAATATATAGAAAAAATATTGATTAAATACCAAAGGTACTATCAACTCTTAAATTAAGAATTTTCCTATCCCAAATCAGCCAGTTAAGAAGGTTTGTTATTGAAGAAACAAATTATTTTTTTGAAGGTTAATTCATCTTGCAAAGGAGGTTAAGTAAGTTTTCAAGGGTGTTAAAGTTGGATCCAAAATATTTCAAATTTGGATATTCAAAGTTCAAATTTAGTATGGTCATCTCCTTGATTTGTTGGTCATGTCAACTCCTCTAGAAGCCCCATCCATCTACTATATATATGGTTGTGAACTATGGGCCAGCAGTACATCTGGCATGCAGTGGAGACAAATTGAGAAAATTCAGAAGCATTTGATTACAAACAAATTTAAGATTAAAAATGCAGTTCCTTATGATATCTTGTTAAGTGAAATATGGACTGCTCCTATTGAAACAATTGCTATGGTGCGAGTCATAAGGTATTTAAAAAAATGGAGCAAATGGAAGAAGGTATATGGCCTAAGGTTGTCTTTAATGATAGATGTGCAAGAGGAAAAAAACTTGGATGCAACAAAATAACAAATGATTTAGTAAATGGGGTATTTGCTTGAATGCGTGTCCCATTAACGACAAAGAGATAAAATATTTTGTTATGGAAAAGTTCCACAAGCATACTTGGGATAAGGAGCTAGGAAAAAAGAAAAATTACTATATTGAAGTGTTTAATCCCACTCATAGTCATCAACCAAAAGCATACATAGAGGCCAATATCTCTTGGAGAGCCAAAATTCTTATTGCTCAGTTTAAGGACTAATTCTCATCAACTCCATTGTGAAATAAAGCGTTGGAAAAGGCCAAGGAAGTGTGGTTAGGAAAGAGTATGCATTTTTTTGTTCTTCCGGAAAGTGGAAAACAAAAAAAATTTCATTTTAGAATGTGAGGCCTTCAAAGACAACATGGAAAGTTATGCAGATATGCTAGCTCTTGGGATAATCTATTTAGCGAGGGGTTTGTTGAGAAGCTGGGAGCATTTATTTTGAAGCTTCACAGAAAAAGGGCCGAATACATCAAGCAAATGAAGAATCAATCTATCCCATAGGCTATCTTTAGCCTCGTGGACGTTAAAATAATTTCTTTCTTTCTTTCTTTCTTCTATAATGCTTGTCTCCTTGGAGGGCATCATTCGATTTGATTTATGAGGCTTTTTTTTGTCTTGCTTAATTGAAGGATAAATCCAAGTTTTGGAGGCATTTTTGGGAATTTAAACTTTATATTTTATTATGGTTTTCACTAGGTTGGATAGAGTAGATTAAGGGCTAATTCAAGAGGGAGTTTTGAAGTTATCTATGTGCAAACTTTGGAACTCTGTGGCATTATTTCAGGGTTTTGTTGAGGTTGTTTCACATATGCACTGAGGCCTTCTCAGGCTCTAAAATTTAGCCCCCTTCTTTCCCACCCTCATGAGGCCAGAATTAGTATTCTCCTATAGGAAATTTCACATTAGACTCGTTTCTCTAGATATTTCAAGGGTTTTCTAAGGCAAACCTTCGCAAGATTCTTGTCAAAACCTAATTGCTTCCTTTATATAATAAAATCCATATTCCCAGGGCACAATGTAATTAGTTTGGATATCACTTTTCATTGGTATGAATACAAACATATACAATACGTTTAAATTGACTATGTTAGCATATTGTTATAACTTTGACAAATAAGGGACTAAATTAAAACTTCAGAAGAAACCTGCAAATTTTAATGAAAAACTATACGATCGTGGGAAAAAAAAGGAAAACCAAATAATAAAGTGTGGTGACAATATGAAGAATACATCGTTGTTTATCATTGAAACATAGGATCAATGCAATCCTTAAACACTTCTCACTTTATTGTCGACAGACATGTCCTCCAATTTTTTTTTTTGTTTCTTTTAAATGAGAACCTAAACATACAATTTCAAGTATTAATCTTTTAAATGAGAACTTAAACATACAATTTCAAGCATCTATAATCAAATCTTGTAGACCTTTAAATTCATATTCAATCTTGAAATGAAAATAATGAATGTCTTTAAATTTTCTTTTTATATTGTTTTAATTGCATGTAATTGATAGTTATTTTTTTGGTTGATGTATCTACATTACATGAGATGGTGATGCAATTGATTCAAGTGAATTGTTGGAGTCATGTTTTTTGAATTTGAATTTATCTTGGTATATTATGAGGAAAATTCATTAAACATTTCATGAGATAATTTCAAAGGCTTATCAAATAAAACTGATTATTCTTTTATTCATATGAAAACTTGAACTCACTGATGTTAGAACATTAAGACACATGGAAATTAATACTTTGACTGTTTTGTAAATGAAATTGAGATTAATGATGATATTGACATGGTTGATCACAATTATAATACTAAACTAAGTAACATTTATGAATGAGATTTGATTAGGGTAATTTTAACTATAAGATCATTTGATTTTTGATTATATTATGTTTTATTGGAAATATAATTTTCATGGGTTATGTAAATTTGGTTTATTAATTTGAAAGGAGAGCCAAAAATCTTAAGGAAACATTAATAATCATAAGAAATCCAAGAAACGACTTGAAATATGAAACCAATGCTCAGAAAAAAGAAAAAAGAAACAAAGAAAGTGTATTTTCATGTATATTATGGGTATCACACTTTTATCTAATTCTCTTTGCATTTACATGTGTGTTGCAATAGTGGTATTAGAGAAAAACTTGTTGAGGAATGCATGGGCCAATCTGAGCCTGTTCTTACATTCCCTCAGTCAAATTCACTACCATTTTCCTATATAGTCTAGATTCATAAAAAAAACCTCTCATGCTCACCAGACTTGTCTTAGACTTCGTATTTCTGATTTGTTATCCCTTTGTGTGCATGTCCAAAATCCTCTCATTTCTCTCCGTGTTCGTATTTCTCGATGTTCCTGTTCATGGCACAATCTTGAACCTCTCACAATAGATCAAAATTAGTGCAAGTAGTTTTGCTACACTATATAGGCGAAAAATTGCAGTTTAGAGCGAGGTAATTTATGACCGTTCCATGGAGATTTTCATTCATTTTTATGGATATTATTTGAAGTAGTGTTGCTACCATCACTCATCATTCACCAATCTTCATCTGCGGGTTCACAATGGTAAAATTAACTCAAGGATCTTCCATTTCTTGCCAAGTCGTCCAAGACTCTCTTGTTGGGGTTTGTTGTGAGGTCTTCTCAGTTAGGGATTTCTTACAACAACAAAGGAAGGAACAAATGCCAATTAAACCCATGGTAATGAATACTTCAACCTCAAACAAGCGATGGAAAGAATATTTCTATGGATAACTTCTTTGTGAACCAGGAAGGTTTTCATGGTAAAACTGATTTTCCTAATTGAATTTGTACCAGGACCAATTGGTGAATCCAACGTAATATGCAGGTTAGCTGCATTTAAGCACAAATTTGGCTAGATCCTGCTAAGGTTGTATGTCAACTCAATTGTAGATGTCTGTAAAGTAGACCTCAATGTGATTAATTTTTGGCGATAAATGGCCTACATTTCCCAAATGGGTACATCCATTTTGCAAGTGTGGTTTTTTAGCCATTGGAAGTGAATTATGAGTCCAGTCTATGGAAACTTTTTTCTCTGGCCATCAATTATTCTCAAAATATTACAAAAATGTTTTAACTATTTCTATTGAATTCAATTATCTTTTTCCATTAGTTGAGCAAGTTAAGGAGTATTCTAAGGATCCAAACAAGTTTATAGTTGTTGGTGCTTATTCCTGTCATAGGTGTTTCAAAGGAAAAGGAAAAGTTGTGCTTGCTACAATTGGTCCAACATTTAGTTGTAACTATCTAGAATTGGGATCTATTTATATTTTGTACGTTTATGGGTGCATTTTTTATTGAAACCGACACCATTCATTTACTTGAGTTATTAAGAAAATGGCCATATTTAAATAGGTATCAGAGTTACTAAATACTCTAATACACTCTATTGTTCATGATACAATTAAAATTAGCAAAGCTATTCTCATTGATATTCAAATTTATTTACAACATGCACATGAAAAAAATGAGTTTCTTTAGCTTGAGCCACAATTCCAACAAGATGAATTACAACAAAAAGGCCAACATTATGACTAATTCTTGTTCAATTATTATTATTATTTTTTTTTTATTTTTTATTTTTTTTATTTTTATTATTTATTTATTTTAATTAATTAATTATTATTATTATTTTTTTTTAATTAATTAATTAATTTATTTTAATGCAATTTAATTTAATTTAGTTCTATTTTTTAATCTGAGAAAGAATACAATCAACAACTAGTGGATGATTGGATTAATGACAGTACTTCAGGAGCAGATTCAAATGAAGGTGCATAAGTTTTGCTTGCACTTCCTAAGCCCTTTATCAGACATTGGGAAAAATTTATTAACGACATGCACAAGACTGGTCTTGGATACACAAATTTTACCTTTCACATTTCATACTATAAACCAATCCAATTTCAGAGCTCTAGGTTTCCTTAAGAAAGCTCATCTTCACTTTCTCCACTTCCATTTCTACTTGAAATTGTCAAATGCCAACTTTGTTATCGCTTTGGCTACATGAAAGATTAGTGTTTCGATCTTCACCCTTGAGAACATTGTGGAAAACATGCTTATCATTCAAATAGATGTTCTATACACAAGACTTCTACAAGAGTGAAGATTCACCTTGGATGGATCACTTCTTGATAATGGTCTTTAACAACCAAGAATATATATCGGTTATACTGAAGAGTTCATCTCAATTATTGGCACGCATTGTATTGGAGATATTTTTATCTTCTCACCTTGTATATGACAAGGAGGAATTGATAGTTAGCTACTAGTTTCAAAGTCATATAAGGCAAGCCTGACCCACAATTAAAACCAGAACTTGTAGCTAGAACCTAGAGCCAGATTTAACCAAAGCTAGAGTTAGTTCTATAGCCAAAGATAGACTCATGTTCCATGAGCACGATTTGGTTAGTGTCCAATCTTAAACTACCACCAGTAGACTTCTACTTCTTCCACCCATTTCATCAGTTTATGATCATCTATAAATCATCATCAAGGAGAACTTCCATTTCGCAAAAGAATTCAAATTCTAGCTAGATTCAAAATTGTTCCAAGAACTACTTCAAATCAAGTTCTAGAGTTGGTGGCCAACCTTAAACCACCACTAGTAGAAAGAATTTGGCTTCTACTACCCATCTAGTTTATGGTCTTCGTTAAACCACCATATTCAAAGAGAACATCTAGCCATTCGTTGCTATCCACCTTTGTAGTTCAACTCTCTTCTTGGATTGAGATACACTTCTTTAGATTAATGAGGAAACGCTGGAAACATAATCCTCTTGGGTTATGTAAACTTGACTTATTCACTTGGGAGAAAGATAAAAAGACTTAAGTAAATACCAACAATCATGAAAAGTCTAAAAACCACTTTTTAAAATAATAAATTATAGAATATAAATATAAATATATTTATATATATATATATATATAAACACACGATAAACTAATTCTCTTACATTTAACACCGTTTCTTTCCACATATACACACTCTTATATTCTTATATTTTCCTATATTAGGACATTTTTGAAGTTGGTCAACCTCAACTTAAACAATTATCTAAAACATAAAACTACGATACAAACCTTGGTTCTTAATAATGGAATTTGATTCCATTTTAGAGATTGATGTTACATTTGGAAATAAAATTTGTTTGCATTTTGTAAGTCGTTATGGTTCTTTAATAATCACCAAAACCTTTTTGTCAACTTACATTTCCTGTTTTCTTTTTTCCAAACACATTAAATTGATGCAAATCTTGTCCCTCAACAATATGAAGCCCCTCTTTTAAATATTGTGGATCTTAGTTTATCTTTTAGTTTGAATTATCATTATAATGTTTTAATATTTGACTTGGCAAAATCCCTCTTTTGTATTTTTCATTCTCATTAAATTAATTTCTACATTTTTTAAGAGTTTCTTGATTGCACAAAATGATGACTATTTGCATGATATTTATGATACGCTATATTTTAAGAATTTTGAGATGTTTATCATTTTATTTGTTCACTTCTTTTTTTCATACAACCTTTATGTATAAAAATGTTATTATGAAGCATATTACTTACCACCTTTTTTATTAAAAATGTTATTATGAAGTATCTTTCTTACATTGAACCTTGTTCATATATGCTCTAAGTGTTTGAATTTCTATATTTTCTAACTTGTTAATGATTGTGTTATCTTGAGTAGTGAATATGATTTCTTTATACGATTTTTTTACTCCATTCTCATTATTCTTATTTTATAATGCATGGTAAATTTTCCTTGTTCATATGTGCTCTAAGTCTTTGAATTTCTATATTTTCTAACTTGTTAATGATTGTGTTATTTTGACTAGTGAATATGATTTCTTTATACAATTTTTTTACTCCATCATTCTCATTATTCTTATTTTATAATGCATGGTAAATTTTCATATGTGCTTTTTTAGAAGGGTTTATAAAAAGTTTGAATTTCATTTTCTTATTTTTTTTTGCTAAGATTTTTTGCGATATATAATCACTTTTATTTTAGTTAGAACGAAAAACCACTTTACACACTCTTTGTCCTTTACATGGTTGAATAGGTTAGCCTTTTTTCTTTTTAACTTAACAAAACACCCTTTAAAATATTGTGCTTTGTTACCACCTGTAGGCATCTAGATGGATCTATTTTTAAGGCACTTGATTCTTACTTCTTTTGACACAAGATTATGAATAGGATAAGTGGGGCTAATTCTATCTTGAAAACCTAATTTTTTCACACAAATAAATCTCCTTACTAATGATGATGATGACTATTGTCATCCATTGAGACCAAATTTTCTCTATCAAACCTTAAGAAGGTAAGGGAATTATTTTATAATTTTATTTATGACATGCTTGAAAAGAATTAAGAGAAACATTCCAAAACCACAATAGTTTTGTTGAGTAAAAGTTAGGAAGGTTGGTAGCGTGACAATTTTTATCAAATTGAAATCTAATTTAGGTAAATACTAGACATTCTTAAAGAAAGTGCTTTTCATTTTCAATTTTCTCAGTATCATAAAGATGGAAAAGTATTTCATCCCATGAAGTTTTGGAAATTTTCCCATGCCCTAAGAGAATTTGTTCTTATTTTAGCAATGTATATTTTCTTTTTTACACTAGTAAAAAAAAAAGATATACTTTTGATTGTCTAGATTAGGTCTGAGAAGCTCCTTGTAATATATTAATTTTCTTTTTCCCTCTAACTCTTTATCACAACACAAATCTTCTTAAATTTTGATATAATAATACTTTGATATTATCCTTATTTTGCAAAAGAATCTCTTCCTTTATTCCTCAATGGTTTAGCCAATATTGAACATCATTATGCCATTCCAACTTGAGCTAGAGGTACTTTTGGCTAGAGTTTGAAGCAATCTTAGAAAACCTCTTGTCTTCCATGTTGTTTAACTTGTTCTTATACATTAGGTTCCTAGTCATAACTATGCTCTTAGTGGAGGAAAGATTCACTTCATTGAGGAGGATGGGATATGGTGTATTTCCTTTAATCTTGATATTATAGGTTATAAAATTCTTTTAGATCTTCTTTATCAGTCTCCATGAATTTGTAGAGATATTGCATCCCCATATTTCACATTCAAATACAATAATAGGAGTAACGAGAGGCCCTACTACATTATATAAGGATATGGGTGGTCACATCCATCTTCTAGTTGCATTTGTGGTCCCATCTGCTCAAAGAGCTCGAAGAGTTGGTTACATCAAGTGAAGGTAAACCCCTTCCTTCTATGTAAAGGGAAGGTCTTAAGCCTTTTATTCTTGAATGCTTGATGTTGGTATTTGGGTCAAATAAATAGATCATTCTAGCAAATAAGTAGGTTCTTTTCTTTAAAGAATGTACCACCTTTTTCTTCCATTGCACACTTAAGTATTATTGTCTCCAGATTTAAAGAGATATCATTAAATAAAAGCGACCATTTTTTCCCAATCCATGCATTAATATAATGAGTAAAGAAGGGATATTATCAAGGAAGAAAGATCACCTTAACTTGACGATATCTACTCAAATCTTGTATTTATTTCCTCAAGAAAATTAAAGAATTAAGCATTTTTATCTTGTTAAGTCATGTCCTAACAAATCCTTCCTCACCACGCATTTGACTTAAAGAAATAAAACTCATTTTTCAGCCAAAAAAAGTTTATATTTAATATTTCACGTGTGAAAGTAGAATATACATAGTGTCACATTAGATAGACACCACGAACCCAAAAAATCTATACTTATAATAGAAAGTTTCTTGTCCCTAATCTATGACTTACTCCTAGAAACAACTTTTGGACTTAACTAACCTATGACTTCTTCAAAACCAATATTCCTAGGCTTCAAAAGGGAAATGTTTAAAATCTTTATTAAAAGCAAAAAAATGTCTTTTCAAATCTACAACTTTAACATTATTCCATAGTAAAACACAAGTAAACAAATCCATTTTTGAGCTCATCTCTCTCTCTCTCTCTCTACACACACACACACACACATAGATACAATGAATATGCAATTTGGATCCCTCTTCTACACTATAGCTTAGACAAGGTTTCCTTGTATTTCAATACATCATCCTTATAAATTTGATCAGCTTTTGAGTTGAAGTTTCCATATATGTGGGTAGATTAATTTTCATTGAAATTGATTTTTACCTCTACTACATGATTCATGATTGAAGCTAATATTAAATTCTCAAATTTTCACTTGTTTCAGGGTTTTCAAATTTGGATGTGAAGGTGCTGTTGCTGCTACAACACCCTCCAAAATTTTGGTTTGCACCCAATTTTGGAGCCTACTTTGAATTTTCATGCTGTCGTCGCAAACATTAAGAGTTATTGCATCTTTTTTCTCTAATTATCATTGTCCCATTTGCAAGAAAATCAAAGTGTTGACTTTTAGCATGTAGAGTGTTGCACAATGCTCAAAAGCTAGTTCTGGCATTTCAAGGGGTAATATTTGTGTAAATGAATTGGCCTTACCATGTAAACATGTGTCACACTCATTTCCAAAGATTCAAGCACTATTGCACAAGTGGAATCATGGTCGTTGCAAAGTGTATCTTGGGTGTCGCACTTGGTGTGTCATCAGTCACATTAAGGAGAGGATGTTGTTCATGTGCTCTGAGTGTACCATGTTGTGTCGTCAAATAATATAAGTGTGTGATCATGTTTAGAGCCATGATTTTTTCCATATTCCTTTCACTAATCCGACATTTAATCAAACTGGGAAAAATCCCCGACCAGGCCACTCAACCTCTTTCAGCCAGCCTGAATTGTGCATTGCGCAGTCTTAGCCCTCAAGCAACAACCTTGCCTCTTGGAACTGTGAAATGCACAATTCCTTCCTCCCAGAACTATGCACTACGTAATATCAGTGCTCAAGCCCAACCCCTATGCTCCAAAACCGCGCAACCTGCTTCTCCCGTCAGCCTTGAACTACGCCTTGCAAAGTCTTAGTCCTCATGCTCCAATCTTGAGCTCCTTATTGATTTGGGGTAGTATCAGATGTGCTCTAGCCACGAAAATTGGTGGAGAGGCTAAAGCACATGAGATCTCCAATACCCAGAAATGGTTTGGGTAGAATCTAACCAGCTTGGGAGATATTAAAATAATTAATATTTTTAATGGAGTCCCTAAGTCTAAACTTAGGGAAAATAAAATATTAATGTCAATTAATATAAAACTGAGTTAGAATGGTTCAAAATTCATGGATCAAGCCAGGTCTAATCTTAGCTGTTGATTAGGGACTTAATCTCGGCCGTTGAATTGTCAACGAGAAAAGTATAAGAGGAGGCTTGAGGGTCACTTGGAGAATAGACCAAGTTGACCAAGAATTCAATTTTTTAGGGCACGACTTACTGAGGAAATCGAAGGAGTGATCAAAGTTGTAGCAGAGGGGCAGTGAATATAGAAGCAGAGAGGCAAAGAGGGTACCAATAGCATCAGCGCAGGAGCTGGGAGAGCTAGCTAGAGGCATACAGAGGCCACACAGAGGCAGCTAGAGGCCACACAGAGGAAGCCAGGAGCTACGTAGTGCTAGAGAGAGTCAGTGTGGGAGACACAAAGGCTCCAGAGGCTGATACTAGGCTAGTTGGGCTGACGCTAGGCCAAAGAGGCTGACGCTGGGAGATTTCATGGTTATATTGCAGCTGAGAGCTAGATAGGGTGACACATTGTTGCTGTGGGATCATTCATCCAGGATTTAGTTGGAATATCTATCTCTGACTGAGAAGTACTACTGCTGAGGGAATTATCTGTTGGGTGAGCCATTTCTGGCACCTGGATTGTATTCTAAAACTGCTTAATAATAAAACCCTAAGAAAGCTACACCGATTTTCCCGCATTGGGTTTTTTCTAGGACATTAGTCCAAAAACAACGGTGTCACTTGTGTGCTTGTTTTTTCCTTCAGTTGATGATCTGTATGTGTTGAGCATGTAATTGTATTTATTTTTAGTATTTACATGGTAAATAACTTTTTAATTAATAGAACTAGTAGGAAGAAATAAATCAGAAAGTACATGAAGGATTTCTAACAGATAGACTTATAAATTCCAACACTCTTGAATTGCGAAATAACCTAGCCTCCTTGTCCTTCTAGCAATGTGTAGTGGGAAATCTCAGTGCTCAAGCCCTCAACCTTGCTCCTTGAATATCTCAACTATGCAATCCTCAAGCCCAGTCCAGCCTGAACTGTGCATTGCGTAGTCTCAAGGCTCAGACCCGACCCTTGACTGCCTTAGCTACATAATTACAAAGTCACTGAGCCTTTCCCTTAGCCTCCCAACGAGTTCCATCTCAATCAGTGGATCATCATGTAATATCTTAGACTAGAGGGTGTATCAGAATGATGTCATCTTTTCATGAGTGAATTGTAGATGTTGGTACTCTATCATTCTATGACAAGATGAAGAAGAAGGAGATGGAGAAGGATACCATGTTAGAATTCACCTATGAAGTTGCAAATACCAGTTGATCAATTAGGAGGAAGAAAGAGACATTAGTTTTCAACAACAACTCAAGATCTAATAACACTGAAGACTCCTCACCTTTAGCCATATGGAGATGGAAGAGAAGATCATGTTCTATCTTCAAGAAGACACAAAGTAAGAAAAAACAAAGAATGGATTGACATTGCCATATCATCATGCAGTCCATGTCATGTCATGTCATGAGTCATCATGGGCCACATAATTTTGTGGATTATGTAAATTATCATTCAAAATTTATTGTAAAGTGGAAGTCCAAAGGACATGTACAAAATATAAAGAGTCATGTGAGAGTTGAAAAGTCATAAGGAAGTCAAATAGTCATGAGGGTAGTCCAAGAGTCACAAGAGAGGTGAAGAATCACCCCATTGATTATATATAAACCCTCACTACAAAAGCAAAGGAATTTTCACCTTGGCTTCTCCCATAAGGCATCAAGGAGACAAGTTAGTTCTTTAAGGGAGAAAGTAGTGGCTCCAACGCTCCACTATTGGAGCTAGTGGTGTTCATTATATACACGCGTCTTGGTACTTTTATTTAATATATGAAGCATGATGGACAACACGTTCTTCATGCATGAATTATTAATATTTGTAAGACTATCCTGTGAGTGTTTATGTTTCATGTTTATTTTCACATGTACTAAAGTAATTGAAATATTTCAATTATTTTAGTGCTTATTATATTAAGAATATGATAGGGGCTATTTGCAGAAAATCCTATAGATTCACAAGCTCATGTAATATACTAAATCAAGAGACAATAATCTACTTCTACTATTTACAGTGGAAACCCATAAACATCGAGCAAGCAATAATCAATAGAGGAAAAGAATCAAAGGCACATAACACAATAAATATCTAGGGAAAGCCACAACTCAAAACCCCACTATTTATTTTGTATTAATATGGAAAATCAAGATGAAATTACAATGCTTGTTCTCTCTAGAACAATCCCAACAATCAACAAATTAAATCTCCAACTCATAAGCAAGCTCAAGGCCAAAGATTAGACTCTTCACAAGCTCTCCAAGTCTCTATTCCAATGTGTAATTCCTATGAAGGATGGCTTGTATTTAAAGGGAAATAAAGCCTCTAAAAATAGTGCAATCCCTCAAGGATCAATTCTTGAATGCATGCACTATCATTGCATCTCAAAAAAATCTAAAACAAATAATACACTATCCCTGCACTCTAGCCTCAACTGGGTCTTTCTCAGAATTGACATGCATGATTTTTTGATGGTGGAATATTCAATTAACTAGAGTATCACTAATTAGGTCACTAGTGTCCCAACTGATTGTTTACTCACTATTAGTTCGTGAAACTGATTGGAAATAATTTAACTAGACATAACTCAATAAATTGAGTTAACTATTTACAACTCATTCATAGCTCATCCTGAACTCCTATAAGTTAGGGAGAACATATAAATGTCTTCTAAAAGAATTCAAATTCAAATTTCCTAAATTAATTAAGTTATTTAAACTTAATTGATTATTTTCAAATTGCTATGAGAAAATAATTCTATTTTAATTCACAGTTTATTTCAAGGACAAATTAAACTGGAATTTCTTGTTTCCATTTCTCAACACTCCCTCTCAACAAGAAAGGGATTATCCACTACCCCGATCCTGTCTCTGTGAAACTCGAATTTACATATTGGCAATGCCTTTTTCAAGATGTAATCATCTTTCTCCTCTGTGGGAATGTAATTTGACAACATGATTCGCCTCAATACACAATCTCTGAGATGATGATACCGAATATATATATTCTTCGATTGATCATGAAAAACTAGATTTTCAGAGAGTTTGATACAACTCTGATTATCACAATAAATCACTGTCGAATCCATATGCTGACCAAACAAACCAACCATGATCTTCCTCATCCAGATAGCCTCACATGATGCTTGAATTGCAGCCATGTACTCTGCCTCTGTTGAACTGAGTGCAACTGATCTTTGTTTCCTGCTTTACCAAGAAACTGCAGCTGAGACAATACTAAAAATCCCACCTGATGTGCTCTTCCTATCGAGTGGACTTCCTACCCAATCTGCATTGGTGAAGCCTTGAAGCTTCACTCTCTCTATCCGTCTATACCATAACCAAAACTGAGTAGTGCCTCTGATGTATCTCAATACATGCTTTGTCACCTTCCAATACAACTTGGTAGGACTAACCATCACTTGACTAAGCTGGTTAACTGCATAACACATATCTTGTCATGTGTTCACCAAATACATGACTGAAGCCACAAGCTACCTGTAAACAATAACTTACACTACTTCTCCTGAAGTAGCATCCTGCTTCCTCTAGTTACCAACTAGAGGAGTCTCCATGGGTTTACTACTCTCCATGCAGAATCTTCTGAGTATCTCATTGGCATACTTGCCTTGAGAAACAAACAACTCCCCATCTCCTTGCCATACCTCCATGCCAAGAAAGTAATGCATGAGCCCCATGTCCTTCATCTCAAACTCTCTTGCAAGGTCCTCCTCACAAGATTTGATGAGCTTCTCATCACCTGTTAGTATGAGATAATCTACATAAATTACAATGATCAAAAGCTTGCCTTCCACCACTATGTGATACAGGTTTGCATCTGCTTCACTCTTCAAGAAGCCCAACCCAGTGAAGTAGCTATCTATCCTGGTGTACCAAGCATGGGGTATAACGCTCTTTTGAGTCGGCACACATATGACTCATGATCCAAGGTTTCAAAACCTTCAGGCTACTCAATGTACACCTCTTCCTCAATCATGCCATTGAGGAAGGTAGTCTTCACATCCATTTGATGGATACTCCAACCCATATGTGCAGATAGTGCCAAAATATATCTGATATATGAATACCTTGCAACAGGAGCAAAGGTCTCATCATAGTCAATCCCCTCTACCTGTGAAAAGACACAAGCCACAAATATGTCCTTATGATTCTTCACACTACCATCTACAACTTGCTTTACCTTGTAAAGCCAACGGGAGCTCACAATTGACTTGTCCTCCGGTCTCGGGACCACATCCCAAACATTGTTTCGAACTATGGAGTCATACTCCTCCACCATCACATCAACCCAAACTCGTTGCTACACTGCTTCCTGAAAGGAATATGGCTATGTCACAACACATGCACCCATATGTGCCATGTATCCAATGTACCTCTCTGGTGAGCTCCTCTGTCTACACTGAGAAGAGGGTGCTCCCACATTCTCTTGTGCACCATCCAACAATCTGTCAGCCTCTCTAGTGCGCTTTTTTCCCTCTTTGGAAGATTCTGCTTGAGTGGATGTCTTCACTCCCAGAACCTTTGCATGTTGCTACTCCACATCAATCTAAGGCTCCTCAACCTTAGGAACTAAAATTTCCTGTTGGCTCAAGATTCTTCCGTGCATCTTTGGTCACATGGAAATAAACTGATGGCCCAAAAATCTTGAAGTGACCAACATCCGGTTTCTTATCGGAATAAGCTTCCTCTAGTGTTTTACTCTTAAGTACTCAATGTGGACTACGGTTTTGAACATCAACCACTGTGTTGCATGCCTCAGCCCACAGGTGTTGTGGTAGGCCCTGATCATGCAACATCGCCCTTGCTGCCCCTACTATGCTCCTATTCTTCCTCTCAACAACCCCATTCTATTGAGGGTTATGAGGTTCCGTCAACTCTCATTCAATCCCTTCTGCTGCACAAAAGTTCTTAAACTCATTGGAGACATATTCTCCACCGTTATCATTCCGTAGAGCTTTAACCTTCTTGCCTAACTCTTTCTCGACCAATGCTTTGAATTCACGAAACTTTGTGAATGTCTGATCCTTTCTCTACATGAAAAATATCCAACATTTACGAGAATAGTCATCTACAAATATAACATAATACCTGTGTTTGACGGTGGATACTGTCGAGAATGGTCCACACACATATGAATGGATTCTCTGTAGAATAGACTTTGCTCGACTGTCTCTATCTCCAAAGGAAGACTTGGTGTATTTTCCCAAAGTACAACCCTTGCATGTATCAACTTGCTCAAGCGTACCTTTGGGAAGACCGATAGAGATTTGCTGCAATATCTTCAAATCCCCATGATGCAGGTGGCCCAATCGCCTATGCAACAACTCACCAACGTCTCAGTTGAACATCTTTTCTGCTTTTGAACTAAAAGCAGCAAAATCATCTACCTCTATCTTATAGAGATTCTGAACTCGAATCCCTGTCTTATTTACTTGACCCATGGCTATGTGTTGAAGGAACACCTTTCCTTTCAAAAATATCACATCATATACTCTATCCTCAAGCATGGAAACATATACCAAGTTCTTCGTCAGCTCGGGTAGATGCATAACAATCTTCAAGGTGAGTGGAGTCGCATGATCCCTCTGAAAAGTAATAGTGCCCACACCAGTAACACTATACTTACCATCATCACCCATCTCGATATGCATCTTGAGTTATTTCTCCTCCAATTCACTGAATAACTCTTTGTTGCCATTCATGTGGAAAGAAGCTCCACTGTCTAAGTATCAGAGACTTCCCATTAGTGAAGATACCATGCATGAAATGAGGGAAAATTCCAATTCGAATTTGGAGACCAAAGCCTCACCCACCGCTCCTCCTTAGGACTTCTCCTTGGACTTCTTCAATGGACAATTTGTAGCAAAGTGACCCATCTTGTGACAATGACAACATTTAACTTTCGTCATGTCCTTCTTCCTACCTCCATGATAAGAATCTGATTTGGAACGAGTAATTTTACCTTTCCCCTTCCTTGCCTTAATCACTAAGGCAAAATTATCTTCATCATCAGTCTTTGATGAAGAACCATCCTTGGTGTTCCTCCTAATCTCATCCCGCATCAAATTCGACCATCGTCGTTCGCAATCTGGCAGCTTCTCCCGACCATTGACAGAGTCCTGATAACTATGCCAACTCTTTGGGAGACCAAGAAGAGCAAGGCTCACCATATCCTCCTCGGCAACTGTAATTACACCACTTCCAAGTTCACCCCTACATTGAGTGAACTTGGTCAGGTACTTTGGAATCGTCTCATCTTTCTCCATCTTGATTTTATGAAGTTTATCCTTCAGTGCCAACTTCCTTTGATCACCGCTATTCTGATACAATTTCGTCAATGTTTTCCACATAGCATGCACAGTTTCCTTGCCATGGAGACTCGAGACAATGTGGTCTCGAACTCCCTCAAGGATTATCGCCTTGCCATTGCCACACACTTCTTCCATTCGGCCAAGTTTTGTGCATCTGTAGCTGCTGGCATGGGGACTTCTTGTTCAATGAATTCCTTCAATCTATTATCTTCTAGCACAACCTCCATCTGTCCCTCCAGGCTATAAAATTCGAGCTGCCTTCCAAGGCATACTCAAGCCTCAACCCATGGAACACCATCTCCGATCTTGAAGTATGTATGCAAATTCAACTTTCACTTGTAACCCAGAACTCAAAAATTTGAAATCTCCTATAGAGAGCTAATTTTAAATCAACGATATCTCCCTCATTCGAACTACGATTCGGCCGATTTTTTTTTGTTTGAATTTGGGTATATTTTCCGAAGGAATCCAAATCTGAAATTTGTTTTTGAAAATTTTTGCACATAAATTCTCAGAACTTATCTGCAAAATCTCGGCCCAAAAAACAATCTTTCTCTGATACCATGTAGAAAATCCTATAGATTCACAAGCTCATGTAATCTACTAAAACAAGAGACATGAATATACTTCTAGTCTTTACAACAGAAGCCTATAAACATCGAGCAAACAATAATCAATAGAGGAAGAGAATCAAAGGCACATAACATATTAAATATCTGGGGAAATCCACATCTCAAAATCCCACTATTTGTTTTGTATTAATCCGGAAAATCAAGATGGAATTACAATGCTTGTTCTATCTAGAACAATCCCAACACTCAACAAATTCAATCTCCAACTCATAAGTAAGCTCAAGGCCAAAGCTTAGCCTCTTCACAAGCTCTCCAAGTCTCTATTCCAATGTGTAATTCCTATGAAGGATGGCTTGTATTTAAAGGGAAATAAAGCCTCTAAAAATAGCACAATCCCTCAAGGATCAGTTCTTGAGTGCATGCACTATCAGTGCAACTCAGAAAAATCTAAAACAAATAGTACACTGTCCCTGCACTATAGTCTCAACTGGGTCTTTCTCAGAATTGACATGCATGAGTTTCTGATGTTGGAATATTCAGTTAACTAGAGTAGCACTAATTAGGTCACTAGTGTCCCAACTAAGTGTGTACTCACTATTAATTCCTGAAACTGATTGGAACTAATTTAATTGGACTTAACTCAATAAATTGAGTTAACTAGTTACAACTCATTCATAACTCATCTTGAACTCCTATAAGTTAGGGAGAACATATACATGTCTTCTAAAAGACTTCCAATTCGAATTTCCTAAATCAATTAAGTTAATTAAACTTAATTAATTATTTTCAAATTGCTATGAGAAAAGAATTCTATTTTAATTCATAGGTTAATTCAAGGACAAATTAAACTAGAATTTCTTGTTGCCATTTCTCAACACTATTGGCTATCGACTAACCCTATGTCAATGACCTTCTTCATAGAAATGACACCTACCTATCCTAAGACCTTTTATTCCCTTTCAAAATTAGTAAATGGGCCTATTTCATCTCTATAAGAGTTTCCTTTAGAGGGACATCATGGCAAAAATAGACCTAACATGACTCCCTCATTTTCTAGAACTCCATCTAAGATTTTCCTTTTTGCATGGGCATCCAAAATTATGTGCCAAAGCTCTTCAAGACTGGAAAGGGGCACCTTATTGGAAAAAATAATAGATTGTAAAGTAGAAAATTGTTGGTCACATGCTATGTCTTTATCAATTAACTTTATATATAGTGACTTAATTTTTAGTTAAAGAAAAAATTATTTAGTAGTCAACATTGTATCAAACACGTTATATCCTTTTTTGCGGCAGGAATAATAACAAAGAAAGGTGATTAAAAAAAACATATTCTTTTATCATGTATCAGGAAGATAGATATAATCTCATATATATATATATATATATATATATATATATAATATATAATATATATATATATATATATTATATATAATATATATATAATATATATATATATATATATATATATATATATATATATAAATATATTTACAAAAATTTAAATGGATTCTCTTGCATTGCCAGAAATCAATGGTTTTGTGGAAAAATCTATGAGATTCTCTTGCTTGGCTTTTTTAGTGTTGTCCCCTTTCCAAGCAATGACGAAAGGAGGGAGATATAGTAAGATCGGGGGAGATCACTTGCTTATATACATGAAATATTGTAAACGTGGTAATTTCAATAAGGTTATACCTGTGCTTTCTTAGCCTTCCTCAGATGGTAAATTTGGTTGTAATTACCATCGCGTCGACTTTGTGGACTATTCTGCTGGATGTTAGATGAATATTTCATTTTCATGTATGTCTTTGCTAGGGTGGTACTATTACCTCTCTCTTAGAGGCTCACTTTCTCTCCCCTCCGTAGTAGAAGAATCCTGACACACCTACAACTGAACATGGCCCACTTTCTCCACTAGGTATTTTACACAAGATGCCAAGACACCTGGAAAATATGTTAATGAAGTATGAACCTAAAAAAGCAAGAAAAGCGGAAGACCACTTGGATAACTTCTATCTACACCTATAGATGCTCGAGGTACATTACAATGATGTTGCATTTAGACTCTTTCCTTGTACCTTAGATGGCAGAGCAACTGTTTGGTACCACAACATTCCTCCAAACTCAATTCAGAATTGGAAGGGGTTTAAAAATTTGTTCCTTGAAAAGTTTACTAATGACAAAACCCCAGCCATGCTATTAAAGGAGTTGGGATATCTGAAGATGGAGTAGAAATAAAAGGTTAAATATTTTAATCAGAGGTTTAATCACATATTGAACAAATTTCCTACGAATATGAAGCCTCATGACTCCATCATAATTTATTACTACACTTTTTCCTTGCCGACAAGCATCACACAGTTCATAAAGAGAACTGCGAAAGAAACTTTGGCTGAAAATTTCAAAGAAGCCATTGCGGTTGAAAAGGACTTGCACACAATTGGAGTCATTGTCGATGATGAACCATCAAAAGACTCCAAGGAGATAGGTAAAAGGTCTTAGGCATATTCAAGCAAGGCCAAGGATAAAGAAGCCATTGATCTTGAGAGCTTGACTCGGGCCATCAAGTCTTTGTCCAATGAGTTGGTAGAGTTAAAACAAAGGTTAAGTGAGACCACCACCAACAACAAGCCTCCAAAGTTCAACTTCTTGAGGAGATATACCAACAACAACAACAACAACAATAACTACAACAACAACAACAACTAGCTAGCTAAGTCTGCACAAAGCTCAAATGTTGTGTTGAATGTCAAAAACATGGGAATGGACCAATATTTCTCTTTTTATCAAGAATATCATTCATAAATGACATGCTTATCATTGACACAATACTTTCAAATGATCAGGCTAACAAAACAGAAGAAAAGGAAGAAACCTTTGTGACTGAAGGGGCTGCTAGCGTCGAGCACATAGTGAATACTTTCAGTTGTGTGTTCATAGCTGAAAGGAAAATTTCCGTACAACCACCATTAAGTGTGTCCTCGACTCAAAAGAAAAATAGTGGATATAATTTGAGGAGCCAAGGGTCACTTTCCAAACAAGAGCTAACGAGACAAAAATTGAAAGAACACTTGTTAAGAAAAATCACACCACTTGTCAACTCAACTCAAAACTGCTACAACAAAAAACACTTCTGCCAATAGTAAAAGAAAGACCAAAATTCCAAAAGTATCAAATAAATACAATCCTCTAGACACTTCGATAATCCCTGCCACATTGGATTATAATATAATCAAAGGTATGAAGAAAGAGCGTTCTAATATTTCATTCTTTGAGCTTACAAGGATAGCAAGCTAGCAAGAATTGCTTGTCTGAACTCTTTACCAACCTTCCTCAGGTGATAATGCTTCTTCATAGAAGGGATATGGTAAGTATTCCGGTCCCCAAGAGTTGGTTTTTAATGCATTAACATGAGAATCTAACACAATCTGCCCTCCGTTTTTATTGGCTTATGAAATTTTTAATTACAATGTACACAATTGATTAGTTGATTCTGGTGCATATGTAAACGTAAAGCCATTGTCTGTAGCCAAGAAAATCAATGCTAAATGGAATAATACTGATGCATAGATCATTCAGTTGGACAAGTCTCATGTCCAAGCCATCGATGAACTCAAAAATGTCCTTAATCACCTATCATCTGATCAGTCAGTTCACTAATGCATAAACATAGTAAATGTGGACATCTTGGAAGCCTACGATGTACTGTTGAGTAGAGACTGGTCCAACAAATTACAAGGACATTTTTCTACTGGTTGGTCACACTTATGGATTTTGTATAAGGGCAGGAATAACCAAATCTGGGTGGAATCAAAACCTTACATGAAGCGTACTGTGACACCCTTCGAGGGGAAAAATGATCCAATCACTTTCACAGATATGATTTTCGGAAATTTTGTTTTAGAGACTAACCTTGGGTGCTACCTTGCTCATCCTTCCCCAGTCTCACTAGACACATAGTTGGAACTCCTTCCTAGTCCAACTAGTGGAAATAACCTATGTACAATAGATAGTAGTAGTACTAGTGTAGGATGTAGCCCCAATAGTTATAATTTGTGGAATTTGTACTTTGACGGTTCTAAGACACAGGAGGGCTCCAAAGCTAGTTGTTTTTTATTAGACCTGCAATGGAGGAAACATATGATCTCTTTCCACTTGGAATTTGAGTGCACTAATAACACTGCAGAATACGAAGCACTCATTGTGGGCTTATAGAAAACCATTGACCTCAAAGTTGGGGCTCTTAAAGAAATAGGTGACTTTGAGATCGTTGTATGATAGGCATGAAATACTATACACTATGTGTCACCTAATTTGAAAAGTTATCAAAAAGAGGTATGTAATTTTGTTTCTCAATTCCAAGCTTTCAATATTATATTTGTTTCTAGAATGCGTAACGCAACTACTGATGCATTAGAAAATGCTGCTGCTAGGTTATCATTGCTTAGGGACAGTTTTTCTATTGAAATTATTTATAGGCCATTTGTCCCTTACAATATTACTAATTTACACGTTTTCAATGATGACTAACATTTACTGCTTTTATGGAAAACATTGATGCGTTCAAAGATACAGTGATTGATGAAGATGAGCACAAAAAAGCATTGCAATATGCAGCTCAAACAAGCAAAGAGAACCCCATGTTGAAAGGCGTGATATCATTAGAGAAGCTATATGACTTGTAGAACTTCTCTAGAAGAACAATCAACCTTAAAATTCACAGTTCAACACTGTTGCATGAGCATATCAATCTTGGAATAGAGAAAGATTTAAAGTTTGTCAATCTCGGTACTTGCTGCACACCTCAAGAGTGACAAGCCTTTATCCGCCTATTCAATAAGTACCGATAAGTTTTAACGTGGACGTACGATGAGCTCAAAACAGATGACATACGAATAATCCAACATGTTTTTCCAATAAAGGAAGGGACCAATCCTTCTCAACAAAAGCTACGAAAGGTACATTCGATGCTTGAGCCGCTAATTCAGAAGGAGTTAAGGAAGCTGCTGGATGCTCAGATAATTTACAAAGTGAAACATTCAACGTGGGTTTCTAATCTGGTCCTAGTAAGGAAGAAGTCTGGGGAAATACACTTGTGAGTAGATTTTCAAAATATCAACCATGCCTCGAACAAGGACAATTATCTCGTGCCATCAATGGAGAAAATATTACAGACAATATTGGGGTCAAAAATGTTTTCTCTACTTGACATATTTTCTGGCTACAACCAGGTTCTGGTCTTAGATCCTGACAGACTTAAAACCACATTTCGAATGAAGTGGGGCACGTTTGCTTTTAGGAGAATTCCTTTTGGGCTGGTTAATGCCGGTGAAACTTTCCAATGTGCGATAGACATCACATGTTGCAGTTTTATTTGTTGGAACATGGTAGTGTATATTGATTATGTAACATTGATTTCAAAGAAGATATCCGACCACCTACATCACCTGAAGCAAATCCTTGAGCGATGCCATAGATACGAGATTTCTCTTAATCCCGAGAAGAGAATTTTTCCATCTCTGAGGGAAATATCTTGGGCCATATCAAAGAAAAGAGTGGGATTAAAGTAGACCTTGAGAGGGTCAAGGCTATCACAGATATTCCCTTCCCAGTGAATATGAAATCCATGCAGTCCTTCCTAGGGAAGATAAACTTTCTCCACAATTTCATCTCCGATTTCACATAAATAGTGAAACCCATGCAGGAGATGGTGAGGAAGGATGTGATATACAAGTGGGAAACAAGGGAAAAGTATGAATTTTCCCATATTAAGAAAGCGATCATAGAAGCACCAACATTGTACAACCCATATTACAACAAGGATTTCCTGCTCTACACCTATGCTTCTGATACTTCTCTCACCGCCATGCTCACACAGAAAGATGATCAGAGTAATGAGTGGCCTATATCTTTTATGAGTGATAGAATACGAGGACCTGAACTCAACTGTCTTGCCACTGATAAAAAATGTTATGTGGTCTACAAGGTAGTGAAGTACTTTCGGCCCTATATTTTGAAGAGTCATTGTATTATCTTCGTGTCACACCCAATAGTTAGATTGTTTTCTGTCCAACAAGAGCTGGGTGAGAGAAGAATGAACTGAATGATTGGTTTACAAGAGTATGATTTGGCATTCAAAATAGTTCACACAATCAAGGGCCATGGTCTATGCTGACTAGCAGTAGAAGCAGTGAATGCACTAGAATATGATCCATCTAGATGGGAGTAAGAGATCAAGATGTACAATGTTGAGTGAGATACCCCCACTAGTATCTCAAACTATTGGTACACAGATGTGCATACATATCTTGAGCATGGTACTTTTCCCTCTCACTTATCCACACGACAAAAGAGGGAATTTAGATTAAATTTTTTATCTTAATAGTTAGTGCATGGGGTGCTTTTTCGGAAAACACCGTAACAGATTCATGGTAAGATGCTTAGAATCTCAAGACTTAGAAAAGGTGTTACATGACCTCCATGATGGACTAGATGGATGGCACTTTGTGGGTGACACTACAACGCACAAAGTTGTGCAGGTTCATTTTTGTTTGCCCACATTATTCAAAATTTCTCATGCGTATGCCTGCAAGTGTCTAGTTTGTCAGAAGTGTGTCGACTGAGGAAAGAAGTCATTATAGCCTATCACCATGGAAGAACCATTTCAACAATGGGGTTTGGATGTTATTGGTGATATACTTATGCACTCATCGAAGCAACACTATTATATTCTCATTGCCACATATTGCTTTACGCGATGGACAAAAGTGGCTTCACTCAAGCAAGTGAATGATCAATAAGTCATCAACTTCCTCAAGAAAATATCATCTCCAGGTTCGGCGTTTCGACTTCACTTGTTTTGAAAATGGAATGTACTATTCGTCATTGATATTATATGATTTTTAATTAGAAAATGGTATTATATTGAAACACCTTTTTAATTACTATTCATATGGAAATCGTCTTGTTGAGTCCACTAATAAGAACCTTATCCGCATCATTAAGAAGACGATTTTCTATGAATAGAGCAAATGGAACTCTTCTTTGGTGAATTCCCTATGGGATGACCGTGTCACACCTAAGCCTTCTTTGAATATGTCTCCTTACTTCCTGGTGTATGGAAAAGAAGCCATACTACCCCCGAACATCTATTTGCTTTCCCTTCAACTTTCACAAGAGATCTAGGTTAAGCCATGCTTATTGGTTCAGAATAGGATAGACACCCTTCGTAAGTTACATGAAGAAAGACAAAAAAATATAGGTTTTTTGTCTCTCCATCATAGTCGTATCAAGAGTTTGTTTGAAAAAAAGTCTTCAAGGAAAAATGAATTCAGTATGGGTGACCTAGTATTGAAGTGGGATAAATCCCATGAAGACAAAGGTAAACATACTAAGTTCCAATCCTTATGGATTAGACCGTTCACAGTGCATGAGAAGCTTGACCAACAGACATATCATCTCCAATATTTAGACGAGAAGATTAAGTCTCTTCCTGTTAATGGCCAAGATTTAAAACTATATTTTCAATGACAGTCTAGGGATGTGACCTACCCTCTGTACATAATTTGTTCTTTTGGTTGTTTTTTTTGGTTTCATCTTGCATTTTGGTTTTTGTTTATGTAAATAATATTAGTGTGTAAACATGTTTTGTGGCTGATTTGAAAAGAGTCTTGTGACACTACAACATTTTGCTAGCCTTTGATCCTTCTTCTTTGTTTTAGTTACATCTTTTGGTCAATGATTTTCTGACGGAAAATACGATCCTTCCGTAATGACAGTTTTGTGTTGAGCCATGATATCTATATTTATTCTAAAAACCTTATGCCCGCACTCTTTATATTTTGGTGTTTTCCATGCTTATCCAATTAAGTAGAGAAGGATAAAGGGAAAAATACAAATGAGCAAACCCCGAGGTATTATATGCTTCTTTGAAGGAAGAAACTATTTTTCTCTCAATAATTTGGGATCCATCTTCCGCCCATAAAATGAATAAGTGCTTATGCATAGTCCTATATAAATATATAAATAAAGGGTTAAAGAAGAGAAAGGGTTCTTACATAGAGAGGTGAAGCAAGAAACTTCGTTGAGGTATTGTCTAGTCTCAATAGAAACAGAGCAATGTTTTTGTTCTTGTAGTGACTTCGTCGGGGTACTGTCTAGGTTTGTTGGGAGCGGAGCAACACCAAAGATGAAAAAATATACTTTGAAACTCTAAAGCTCACGAAATATACTACTCTTTTCTGACTTGAAACATTGGGATATTGACGATCTTATGTTTGTATTCAACTGAGAAGGGACAAAGGGGAATATGTTTATTCATGGGGTAAGTGGGGAAACCAAAGTTATTTGCATGATGTATCAATACTCCCTAAAGAAATAGACCCCACATGAAAGAATTAACCAAGGCAGAGAAGCTAGAATTAAACCAATGTGTCACCAAGTGTTGTTGATGCTACAACACCCTCCAAAATTTTGGCCAGCACCCAAATTTCAAAGCCTACTTTGAATTTGCATGCTGTCATCGCAAACATTAAGAGTTACTGCATCTATTTTTTCCAAGTGTCCTTGTCCCATTTGCAATAAAATCAAAGTGTTGTCTTTTAGCACTTGGAGTATCGCACAATGCACAAAAGCTAGTTCTGGCATTTTCAAGGGGTAATCTTTATGTAAATGAGTTGGTATTACCATGTAAACACGCATCACACTCATTTACAAAGTTTCAAACACTATCACACAAACGTCGTCACGGTTTTTGCAAAGTGTATCTTGGGTGTAGCACTTGGTGTAAGTCGTCGCAAAGTTGTTGCATTGAGGAGAGAATGTTGTTCATGTGTTCCATGTTGTGTCATCAAATAATCTAAGTGTGTTTTCATGTTTAGAGACATGGTTTTTCCCATCTTCCTTTTACTGATCTGATAGTTACTCAAACTGGGAAGACTCCCCGAACGAGCCATGAAACTTCTTTTAGCCAGATTGAACTACGTATTGTGCAATCTCAACCCTCAAGCAACATCCTTTCCTCTTGGCACTGTGCAATGCATAGTTCCTGTCTCATAGAACTACTACACAATCTCAGTGCTCAAGCCCAACCCTTGAGCTCAAAAATTGCGTAATCTGCCTCTCCAGTCAGGCATGAACTACGCATTGTGTAGTACCAATCCTCAAGCTTTAGCCTTGAGCTCCTGAACGACGCAGTTACGTAATAACTTGGTCTCCCTATCCTTCCAACATCATGCAATGGCTAATATCAATGCTCAAACCCTATACCTGGATCCTTGAATCCCTCAATTGTGCAATCCTTAAGCCTAGTCTAGCCTGAACTATGCATTACACAGTCTAAAGGCTCAGACCTGACCCTTGACTACCTGAGTTGTGCAATTGCGCAATCACTTAGTTCCCTTAGCCTGCTAATTAGTTCCAGCTAAGTCAGTGGATCATCATGCAACATCTTAGACTAGGGGGTTTATCAGACTAATGTTGTCTCGTCATGAATTAATTTCATATTAAGGTACTCTAAATTGCTATGACAATATGATGAAGAAGGATATGGATAATGATACCATGCTAGAAATCACCTCTGAAGCTGCAAATACAAGTTGATCAATCAGGAGGAAACAAAGGGACGACAATTTGTGACAACAACTCGAGATCTAATAACACTGAACACTCCTCACCTTTAGCCATATGGATGTGGAAGAGGAGGTCATGTTCTATCTTCAATAAGACACAAAGCAAGCAACAACAAAGAATGGCTTGACATTGCCATGTCATCATGCAAACCATGTCATTAGTGTCATGTCATGAGTCATCATGTGCCACATCATTTTGTGGATTACGTGAATTCTTATTCGAAATGTATTGTAAAGTGGAAGTCCAAAGGACAGACATGTACAAAATATAAAGAGTCATGTTAGAGTTGAAAAGTCATAGGGAAGTCAAATAGTCATGAGGTTAGTCCAAGAGTCACAAGAGAGGTGTAGAATCACCCTATTGGTTATATATAGATCCTCATTGTACAAGAAAATGACTTTTCACCTTAGCTTCTCCCATAAGGCATCAAAGAGACAAGTTAGTTATTTTGGGGAGAAAGTAGTGGCTCCAACGCTCCACTATTGGAGCTAGTGGTTTTTGTTGTATACATGTGTCTTGGGACTTTACTTAATATATGAATCCTAATGGCCACCACGTTTTTCATGCACATATTATGAATATTTGTGTGAATGTTGTGCGAATGTTTATGGTTCATGTTTGTTTTCAACTATACTATTTTTTTTTGAATTATTTCAGTTATTTTAGTGCTTATCATATTAAGAATGTGTTGTAATGGTTGTAATGTCTGTCACATCTTTGTGGACTATTTTGCTAGATGTTAGACACATATTTCCTATTCATGTGTGTCTTTGCTAGGGTGGTACTATTACCTCTCTCTTAGAGGCTCACTTTCTCTCCCCTTCACAGTATAAGAACCTTGACACACCTACAACCGAACATTCACTAGGAACATCTACTTACTTTTCGAAGGAATGTATTTGATAATCTCTCTTGCCAACAACTAAAGAAAAGGCAAACCTTTAAGATAATGGTAACCAAACTGTATTCCAAATGGGGCTCCTATCCCAAACGGTGTGAGGCCTAATTAGGACCCCATATCGAGGAGACCCTTTTTGAATGTTGGCTTGTCCAACACTGTCAACATAATGAAATCATGTAAGTGAGGGAAATTCTTGTTACCATAATTTTCCATGATGGAAACCACGCTAATGTGTGAAATTTGACATTTCGCCTTTTACTATGATGAAAACCACCCAAATGCAGGAAAATTTGGGGTTCCATGTCTATTTGTGATGTAAACCGTACAAGTGGTTTTGGATACCTAATCATTGGGATTACATTATATTGTAAATATTTAATTTAGGATAAATATGAAGACTAATAGGTGAATAGGAACAACCATTAAACATATGGGAAGGTGAAACTGAAATTATCTTTGGATTTATTTATATATGGCTCTCTTTAATCATTTTTTTAAATGCATGGAGTTTGGACCTATCATGTTAGTGGTAGGGGAGACAAGTTGTTTTTATATTGATAACTCCATGGTCTCTAGAGCTTCTTCATCATCCTATTCTGCAATTGAGCACGTCAATTATTCCCCTCCTCCTATACAATTTCCAATCACTACCTGTGCATTGAGATTCATTTATTTATATTGTAGAGAAACCTTATACACTTCCACACATATAGGAAATCCTAATATAATTTGTTAATCATTGGAATGAGGACCCTTGGCATTCCTTGGTTGTAGGTTGTCAGGCTGTTGGGAATTATTTTTCTATCTTCCCGTGTTTTTAATTATTCATTGGCTAAGTGTTTCAAAGCAAATGCTTCATACTTGATGTTGATCAAATACTGTCAGAACAATCTCATTTAAGACTATCCCCTATAACCATTGTTACTTTGGACATCCTGTCAATGATTTCTAAATCATATCACAATTTTTTTTTGAAAAAACAAGGAACCTCATAATATTTAGGGCTAGGAAACTTTATACACAAATGACACTAATGATTGAACTATTGTTTTTATTTGTAGTGAAATTATACGATTGAACTATTGTTGTTTACTTTTAATGAACCTATAGGAAGTATATTTGTTTAATATTATAAATTCCATGTTTGAGCTCATTGTATTTTCATTTTGACGTTGTACTTGTATGCGATATGGTTTTCATTGAAATATTGGATTTGTTAATGCATGCCAGGGGACTAATTCTCTAGTAACACATATTTATAGATCTGGAACCCAAACATTCTTCTAGGATTTAAAGCTACTAGGTTCCAACCATCTCTGAACTTCATTTTGATTAACTAGGTTTCCTCTATCATTCTAGTCACTCTATCATTTGAATGATATAACTTATAATGGACTCCTCTAGATAGAAATTGATAAAATTCCTCATTAGGTCCCTTTCCCACCATTTATAGCTCGTAATAATTTGTGAATGATGTTATTTGAGCATTATTTCTATATTTTGGTTATTGATATCGCAACTACGAAAGTTCATAGCAAGATGGAGAAGAAAAATAATTGAGTGCACAATATAAAATCACATTTCTCCTAGTTGAATTCAAAAATTCTGATTTAGTTTCATCATGTAGAGATCTCCCACACTTAGAGATTGTGAATAAGGAAGTTGTATTGTGAGAAGAAATTGGATCTCTTGTTTCCATTGTTGGTGTGTACTCGATAACAAAGAGAATTATCTAGATTGGTTAAGAAAAAATGAATATACCCTTATCTCCAATCATATTTCAAAGAGATTCATAAATAAAGAAAAGGTGTATTATTTCTTATATTTATCTTTCCATATGGAAATAAAGAGATTTCCATACAGAAATATAAGTATAATAAATAATACACCTTGATGACTGCTTTTGTAAATGAAAAGGTCAATCATTACATCAAATCTACCAAACATTGTTGCCATGCTTTGAAGAAGTTGAAATATTTCTATGATTCAAGTTCAAAATTGCAGAAAATTCAATTGCAATTGAAGCTCTTCAACCTAGAGTTGAAAGATAATGATCCCATGGATTTATCCTTTGAAATTAAATCCATCATGCCTTACATTTATACTACTAGTGTGGAGATATAAATTTCTCTTATGACCTTAATTAAGTCCCTCTAACCATATATTCTCACTATCTTGAATCACTTCAATCTAGTGGCCAATTGAACTCCCTTTATTTTGACTCTTTGGTGGAGACACTTGTAGAACGTGAGAAACATTTCAAGAAAAATATAGTCCATCCCATTAGAGAGACTGTGTATCTTTTTCAAAATGGGTAGAACCAATTGCATGATTCTTTTAGAGGAGAAGGTAGTAAAAGAGGACATGGAAAAAATAATTTAAGAGGTAGGGGGGTATGCATAATCAAGGTAAGATATTTAATCTTCTCTTTGTTCATTGTGGCAATAATGGACATGAAGTAAAGACTTGTATTGGTACCATGGGAGAACATCAATGAAAAAAAAGAAAAAAAGGAAGAAAAAGGTAATCTATTGAATCCACTCATTTTGTTCTTTCTCATTGCAATATTGACATAAATGAAGATTTATTCGAAATTTCATTTGCTTCTTGGAGAGATGGATGGTTTCTTGACATTGAAACTACTTGCTATATATATTTTCAAAGAGACTTATTAGGGAATTTAACAATAATGTACAGGGTGCATTTGTAACATACCCAATCCCTTTATGATTTTTTAAGGGTACAAGATGTAGAGACCCAACTTCGTAGTTCACCTTGAGGAAGTGGGGTTATCAATTTTTTTCTTCTTTTATACATATCAACTACCCTTTCTGAGGTCACTATCCTCTTTTGTTCATCTGAAGATTTCCAACAATATAAATGTCAACAAATTTCATGCTATGGACACAAAGTTATGGCCTTCAAAATATTCGCTATTCGATACCACATCAACATACCATACTCTTGACACTTAGCTAACATGTGGTAGGCTTGTGCCCACATGTTTCCATCATATAGTATCATGTCTACTAACATGTGGCCAACACATGGTAGTCATGTGCCTATGTGTCACCATCACATAGTTCCATGTTTGCAAGATAGACATATTGGATTTCAAGTCGTATCTAGGTCCTCATCCAAAAATTCCATAAAGCATTTTTTATTAAAACCTTAGATCTTCAGATAATAGACTTAACATCACATTCCATGAAGGATGCCACCTCAATCACCACATCAATACATTGTGTCACATTAACCATGTCATGTCAATAGTGACATGTAAACATGCAATGTTATCCTAGTCTATTATCATGCCAAATCATCAATGACATATCAACAAGGGTACAATAGCATGCCGCATCACACCATGTGTTACCTATTATTCATGGGGTTTGCTTATGTGGATTCCATGTGTCCACCATGTGCTCTTCCCTGTTGGTATTCAGATTTATGTTTTTATTTTTGATTTGACTCTTTTATTTTTGAAAAGTTCTAGATCCCATACCTTTGCATAACCTTTCCATTAGGGCTAATTCATGCGCTAGGTTCCAACACTACGAAGTTCAACCCATCTAACCATCCACATCCAAATATTTCAAAGGTTGAAATTTATATAAAGTTTATATGCCCATACATCTAGAATATCTGATCTTCACTAGTCTTCTACACTCAAAAGGATTCCTACTACTCAGATATTTGGAACATCCAACCTTTTTTGACTTCCGTGCTCAAAATAATTTTGATGCTCATATATCTTGACATTCAAATATTTGGGACATCCAAACTATGTCAGAATATTTCCCCTTATCCCCTTTACTTTGTTATACCTTAGTCACAACCATCACAAACACATGTGACTTGGGGCCACGACAAAAAATTTAAGCCTAAATAAAAATAGCTACAAGCTTTTGGTTGGAATTTGTAAAATACTCAACTCTTTGATATTAACAAGACTTCTTTCCAAGGAACCAAAATGGGACCTTAAATCTGAATCCTCAGAATCACCAAGCTAGGTAACCTTCTCTCTCTCTCTCGCTCTCTCTCTCTCTCTCTCTTTAATTTTGATCACTCAAGGATTTCAAGCCTAACTAAGCCTTTCCAAAATTTCTTAAGCAAACTTTATAACATCTTGTATCAAATGTCCTATGAAGTATTCCTCCCCTAAATATTCATTCTAACATTTAAGGCTTTTACTCTTGCTTTAAGGATTAAGAGTTACAATTTTTTTTAAATCTCGTTACAATTTTCTTAACTTAGTTGGAAAATTTGTCCATATTCACATATTACAAGCATCTTCCCATGGAATAGTTTAAACCTAGTTTGTTGGTTTGAGACCCATTGAGGTCCTCTAACCCATTTTTCATGAATTCTTATTACAACGACCATTATACATCCAAATATATCACAAGTAAACAATATCTAAACAATTATTTTTGAACTACACACTCATTATAATGGAAATTACAACTAGTAACCAAACATCATTACATCAGACTTAAGTTCTTCAATACATTCATAATCAACAACCCAACAATAACATCCTCCATGAAATTGCATGTAAAAAGGATAAAATACACTTATTTGGATTGTTTTAAGCTATTCTTGAAATTGAAGAAGGGAAATCCACTCTCCACCCTACCATATGCTCAACTGCACTATATATTTCTTACAACTAACCACCCACGAGCTAGATTAAATTACATAAGAGGTAGCCTCACTCAGTCATAAAAATGGTAAATACATGGTAGATATATGAAGGCAACTGTCCATGTACATAAATCAAACTGTTGTCTATCGACCCACTGAGCCAGGGTCCAATGCTAGTCACATGGTTGCTATATTTGGCTTGAACAACAAAAGGGGGTACTTATTTTCCCAATAGTCCTTTGGCACCTTACCTTTCCTAATGCTTCTCGTGATTATTCAAAAAAATCACCCAAAAAACTCACGACCCTCACTTTCTAGCTCAGGTTTAAGACTTTATCTCTAATCTCTGTAACCAGAACATGGGATTCAAGTTTCACACTTGTTGTTGTTACTTAAAAGGCTTTTAGTAAGCCTTTTGCTCTAAATCAAATTCGTAGAGTCCCTCATGTGTCTTTTTATATTTCTCCACGGGTTTCTCTCTTAGTATTTACACAGATGCTTCTCCTCCTATCCCAACCGCCCCAACTCTCGGCAAGAATTCATGGTCTATAATCTAGATTGTGTGGTCAATTTATAAATATTTAGAAGGAAACTTGTGACCCATACCTCTAGAGGAGTTATGTACCACTTCCATCGCTTCTAATAATTGTTGGTAGTTGGTAGTTTAGTCACCAATCTAACTTTTTTCGAGGATAAGGGAAACTAGACATTCAATTATGGGTAAGGTACTTTTGTTGACAAGGAATTTCTTAGTTCCCCATAATGACTTCCTATCATGGCATACATACATACATACATACATATCTATCTATCTATATATATATATATATAATAATATATTATTTTCTCTTCATTAAGCTGTTGGAAATTATTTCATTATTTCATTAAAAATATAAGTACATTAGCAAAGTTGTGACACAATATCAATGTTGGCATCTCCCAACAATATAAGTTATTATAATACTTACAATATGGGATTCAAAATAGGGTGGTACAATCCCCTCCCCTGAAAGGAACACCATCCTTGGTGTTCAACCATATGTGGTAGAGGATATGTATGCAAAATAATGGGTATTTATTTTTCATGGTATCCTTCAATTCACATGTTTCCCCATATGCTCCAAAGTGTTTCCAATACACCTTGATCTACGTAATGGATCAATTCTAGAGTAACATCTCCTTCCTGTCTAGTATGCATTAAGGCTCCAGATGAAATTCTCCTTCAGATTCCATCCAAATCATATCACAATCACTAATGTGAGTAGCATCATGTACACATTTATGAAGAGAACATTCAAATCATTATGTGCTTTTATGGTAGGATATAAGGTAAACTTGTATGCCACTAGTTCTTCTGTCTTTGGGATCTTGAATGGTCCATAATGATGAGATGCTAACTTTGTAAAAGTCCTTTAGGGATTGATCTTGATATATCCATTTTCTCCTATTTTGAACTCCTTGGGAGTTCTATTCTTATCTACATAACGTTTCTGTCGATCTGGTGCTACTTTCAAGTTCTACCTACTTTTTGCCACTTCTTGTTCCATTTCCTTTAGAATTTCTATTCCAGTTGTGATATGATCCACTAGATTATCCCATCTAATTCAAATATTTCATTTTCATTCATATATAATTCCTCAAAGGGACTCATTTTTAATGATTCTTGATAGCCATTATCGCGGGAAAATTATACTAGAGAAAAGTAGTCTTCCCACTTCCTAGTTTGATGCGTATTATACATTATTAACATATATTTCAACACCTTATTCACCCTCTTTGTTCATCCATCTATCTGGATATGGTATGTGGTTTTGAAATCCATTTGTGTCCCAAAACTCGCAAACAAACATTTATAAAACTTTGAAGTGAAATTGGTATCCTAATTTAATATAATTATCGAGGGCAAGCAATGCAACCCAAAACTTTATTTCATAAAAATATTGACAATATTAATTTCTTTATAGGTGGAATTCATGAGGATGAAGTGAGATACCTTACTCAACTTGTCTACCACTACCATGATTTCGTCATGCTACTTTGTTGTGCTTGGTAAACCAATGGTGAAGTCCATTGGTATGACTTCCCACTTCCATTATGGAATCTATATTGGTTGCAACAATATTGTTGGATGCTTAAGTTCTTATTTAACTTGCTGGAATTCCAAGCACCTTGTAGTGTATTCAACCATTTATTTCTTCATCCCAAACCAATAATATAATTTTCTGGTAGCTATTATCATGTTCTGGTAACCAGGGTGAGTTGAATAAAGTCTCTCATGGAGTTCACCCATTATGAGCCTCTTCAATCTAATTAAAATTGGTACATATAATATGCCATTGAACAATAGCAACCTATTTTTTACTCACTGATATCCTTCACACTTTGGCATTTTTGAATCTTGCTCCAAGTATCCCTTCACATACTTGAAGTGTTCATCACCATGTAGGACATCTATGATCCTTTCTTTATATTTGATTCACTTATGCTAAGTAATACCATATGTATTATTTGCATGCTTCGATGGAGTGCATCTTCCACTGAGTTGTCCTTCCCTTTAATGTCAAAAATTTCAAAATCAAACTCACTAATGAAAACTATCCAATAAGCTTGCTTATCATTCAAATGAGGTTGAACAATCAAATATTTCATCCTCTCATGATCGTCATTAACAAAAATATTCTTCCAAGAAAGTAGTGCCTCCACATATTTAAGACATTTAAAATAGATCCAAGCACCAAATCATGTGTTAGATAATGTTTCTCATGCTCATCCAATTTCTTATATTCATAGCCGATCACATGTTCTTCTTGCGTTAAAAATACTTTATGTCCTTCCTTGTAAGCAACTATAGAAACTAAGAAGTATTTGTTTGGATCCACAATCCTTAGAATAGATGCATTAGTCAAGAGATGATTGAACTACTAAACTCTTGCTTTGCACTCTATTGACCATACAAATCTCACTTCTTCCTTATGCAATGAAGTGATTGGATGGCCAATCTTTGAAAATCCTTGGATGGGCCTCCTATAATATTCTACTAATCCCATAAATAATCTCACCTTTGACATGTTTCAAGGTGCTTTCCAATCCATGATTTCCTTGATCTTCTCACGATCTCGTTGCAACAACTTCCTTTGAAATTACTTAACCCAAATAATGTAATTATCTTTGAAATAAATCACATTTATTGTTTTTGTCATATAGTTGGTGTTCTCTTAGTAATTTCAATACCATTTTTAGGTGCTCCTCATGTTCCTATTTATTCTTTCAATACACTAAAATTCCATCAATAAAAACCAAAACAAACTTATCCAAATATTTGCTAAGAATATTATTTATTAGGTGCATAAATTTAGTTGGTGAATTGGTAATCCACAAATGAAATTACCACAAACTCGTAGTACACGTACCCAGTCCCAAATATCTTATTGTATCTGTCTTCATCCTTGATAATAATTTGATGATATCTAGACTTCAAGTCTATCTTTGAAAATACCATGCCTCCTCTTAGTTAATAAAAAATCTCATTGATATTGGGTAGTGGATACATGTTCTTGATGGTCATCTTATTCAATTTTTGTAATCAATGCATAACCTGAGGGAACCATATTTCTTCTTGAAAAATAATTTTAGTGCTCCCCATGGGGACACAATAAGCCTAATGTACACTTTGTCCAACATCTATTCCAACAACATTTTCAATTCAAATGACTTAAGTGTGATCATCTTGTAAGGTTCCCTAGACACACACATTTCTCTTGGAATAATTTATCCTGAGAAATCAATATCTCTTTTGGGAGGTAGTCCCAAAATCTCTTCTAGAAATACATCCCCCTGTTTGTGTAGCACCAAATCACCCTCAAATTTTAACTCTTTTTCTTGAGCCAAGTGTAGAAAATGTATAATATATATGGGGAATCCTTTTCTACATCACTTCTCTTATGGATACCATTAACATTATTAATATTTTCCCTCCAAATGGAAGCCCTTCCATTCAAGTTAAATATGGATTCTCTAGATCTCATGTTTTTGGATTAATTATGCACTCAAAAATACTTCTTAAGTCCTAGTAACCATGCCTCTAGTTCTTGAATTTTATTAATCTCACCATCAAATATAGTTGGTTTCCCATTTTTGAATTCCTTAGGTAGGGAACTTCTTAAAGGCATTTTCCTTCTTTTCTTGTGCAAGTATGATCTAGTTGCATCACTAGACAATTTATCTTGAGTTTTCAGTCTCCTCACCAAAGGATGCTAGAAGATGTTAGGTGATTGTCGAATAAAGAGGAAGTTTGGCCACCACTTAAATTTTTCTCACACCTACTTGTTTATTTCTTTCTTAAATAACTTGTAAACTTAGAATTTCCCCACACTTTCATGGTTTCCATCATGATAAAACATGGAATCCCTGAATTTCCTACACTTGCACATATTCTTTCACAACTGGTCTTAAGAACCATAAATTTCTTTCACATTCAAATATTATTTCACATTTGGTCTTGGAAACACCATATTTCCCACACTTGCATGGTTTATTTCCTTACTAGTGATAGAACACAATATTATACCTAGGAAACCCCAACTCTGGGGAGAACCTGCAACATTATTTGTATTTTATTATTCTTCTGCAAAAAAAAAAGATTTTATTTTCAGAATTACAACAAGGGAGAAACTTCCCTTTTATCACATAAATACAACCTATCAATCGATATGATAATTTTATCCTCTATTTTCCAAGAGGCCACACAAACTTCCCTATCTACTCGCACGTGCAAGCGCAAATCCTCTCCTCCAGTGCACACATGTGAACTGGAGTTGCACAACTAATATTGGGGCTAAGGAAATTTGGCCTTTACTTGATATGAATATCTCTTGCCAAATTAACCTTCGTGAATTTATGAACTCTTGGTTCATTCTTTGATGTGATCTCACATTTGGTCATGCTCAACTGAATTTCCACCAGCTCTATCTCCTCTTATAATTTTGACCTAAACCCTAATATCCTTCTCAATGGATGAAATTAAATAATGAGCAATGGTTGAGATTAAATCATAATTTAACTTAGGAAATTTTACTTTTTCCTAAGTTTAACTTTAGGAAATAGTTAAATAAATTAATATTTTGCTAAAGTGGTAGTCTTATGTGTTCTTCTGCTAGTTTTATCACTTAGACAAGCAAAACACTTGTCTCTACTCCAATAAAAACCCCCTCTTACAGAGGAAGGTGTTCTGCACTATGCCTAACTTCTCTATGAGGTATACAGATATGGTCCCTGGAAAAGCCTTGGTAAGAATGTCTGATGTTTGATCCTCTATGGGTACATAATGGAGTGTAATGATACCTCTCTAAACAATATCTCTTATTTGGTGATAAAGTATGTCGATGTGCTCAGAGTGATCATGATACACTATCGTTTTAGAAAGCTTGATGCAACTATGATTGTTATAGTGTATCGTTGCCAACTCCGTCATAAACAAGCCCATGAGAAGCTTCCTCAACCAAATAGTTTCACACCCTACCAAACTAGTAGCCATGAATCAACCTCATCTGAACTCAATGCGACTAATCTTTGCTTCCTGCTGAATTAAGAAACAACTTTTGATCAAACACTGAACACACGTCATGAGTGCTCTTCCAGTTTGTAGATCTCCCTGCCCAATCTGCATCAATGGATTCCCCAATCCTCATCTCATCAACTTATCCATACCATAATCCATGCTCTAATTCCCCCCTAAGATATCTCAACATGTGCTTCAAAACAACCCAATGTGCTTTTTATGACTTGACCAAAAACTGGCTCAAAGAGTTGACTTCAAAAATATATCTTGTTTCTTGTTCACCAAATACATTATCGACCCAATTATAATTCACTAAAGTGTGGATTTGCTTGCTCTGATATGGATTTATCCACCTTTCTCTAGTTTATGACTAGAGGCATGGTCATAATCTTGCAATCCCGCATATGAAATCTCCTAATAATCTATAGAACATACTTTTGCAGTCCCACAAAGATCTTCCTTTCACCCTGTCAAACCTCTAGTCCAAGGAAATAGTGCATCAATCCCATATCCTTCATCTCAAAATCACCTACAAGATCTCTCTTACACTCCTGAATGAGCTTACGTATGCCTGTTAAAATCAGATAGTCCACATATAGCACTAGAATAAGTGGCTCACCTCCAGAAACAATGTAGTAGAGGTTGGGACACTTCTCTCTTAATGAAGCCCAATCCCTGAAGGTAACTATATATCTGAGCATACCAGGCTCGCAAAGCTTGCTTGAGTCCATATAAATCTATCTTGAGTTTGCATACATGTGTATCTCTTATTCTTGTCTTGAATCCCTCCGATTTCTCAAAGTAAGTCTCCTCCTCAACAACCTCATTAAGGAAATATATCTTCATGTCCATCTGCTGGATATTTCAACCCATCTGTGCTGCAATAGTCACAACTAACCTGATAGATGAATAATTGGCAACTAGGGAAAAGGTCTCATCATATTCAACTCCCTCTATCTATGAGAACCCCTTGGCCACAAATATTTCCATGTACTTGCCAGTACTCTCATCAGCTCCATGCTTGATCTTGTAGACCCAACGTTATCCTACCACTGATTTCCCTCTAGCCTCAACACTACTTCCCAACCATCATTATTCATGATGGAGGCATACTCCTCCACCATGGCATATCTCCACACTTGTTGAGTTGTTGCCTCTTGATAACTAGAAGGCTCAACCTATATAAACTTGGTCATAAGTGCCATGTATACTATGTACCTCTATTTCTATCTGCTTTGTCAAATTGATGTACTTGGAGCACCAATATGCTCTTGCACCTCCTAGATCAACTAATATTCCCATCTCACTCTCCTTCTCCCAGTTTTAGGAGTCACTAACTAAGTGGGTTCCACTAAATTTTGTATATATGTGTCCTTCTCGTCCTCATCCTACCCATGCATAATTGTGGTTTGAGGTACTAGATGAGCCTCTTACTTGGGAGCCTGCTACTCCTCCTCCTTCATTGTAGTCTGCTCACACTCTAAGGACTTTCGTTAATCCATATCCTCCTCAAAATTCACATATGTCGTGATGACAATATTCTTGTTTACTAGAATGTACACCTTGTATGCCTTGGATGTCTTGTTGCAACCCATGAAGATGTCCTTCTCTATTATGGGCTCTATATCATTCTATTTCTCCTCTAGTACATTGCAATATACATGGCTACCAAATATGAGGAAATGAGACACATCCAATTTCTTCCCTATAAATTCCTCCTATGGTGTAACTCACCCCAACATTTTGTGTGGGCTCTAGTTCTGCAAGAAAACTATTGAATTGCACTCAACCCAAGGGAACTTGGGGTTCCTTTGGTTATGAAACATTGATTTTTCCACTACAACTATGGCCCTATTCTTGCACTCTTCTACCCCATTCTGCTGAGGATTATATGGTGTGGTCAACTCCCTCCCTATTTCCTCCTTAAAACACAAATCCTTAAATGCGTTTGAGGTTTACTCCCCATCGTTTTCTGACCTCAATGCCTTGATATTCTTGCTATTCTGATTCTTAACCAAGGCATTAAACTCTAGAAACTTCAAGAGGACCTCATTCTTATTCTTCTTGAAAAATATCTTGGTATTTCTCTAGTGATCATCTATGAAGGCGAAATAGTATGTAAAAACCCTCATTAAAAATCCATGTAAATAATATAAGACCACGGTTGATAGGACACGTATTCCAAGATGAATGGTGGGGGAAAAAAACTAGTGGGGGTTCATTTGGTTATTATGGCTAAAGGAAATTGGCACAGGCAAAGGCAAAGGCTTTGGAAAGGAAAAATGGCATTTGGCACATTTATTTATGAAAATAATGGAAATTAGGAGAAAAGAAAGGTTAAAGGTTAAAGGTTGCATGTGAGGAGGAAAATGAAGGAAATCATATGGAAAATGAAGAGAATAGAGGCCTCATTGATAAAAAGGATTTTGAGGATCAGTTGGCAAAGTTTTCTCATCAGTGGATCAAGAAAAAGCAAAAAGGCAAGAAGAAGGAAGGAGCAAGCAAGGAAGAGTAGGATCAAGCAGCTACAACATGATTCTTTGAAGGTATCGATTTGCATGTGTATTTTCCTTGCTAGATTTGGCATGAATGGTATTTCATGTGGTTCTTTTGCTGTTATAGCTTGGGTTTTTCCATGTGTGACAGTGTTTTCAGCCTAGCTTTTCCATTTCTGAATAGCCATGGTGTGTTGGGGTTCTCATGTTTTGGTTGAGTTGGATTTCTGGATGGATTCAAAGATGAGTGAGGTGGATCTATGAATGATAAAGAACATGGCCTAGAGGTCCCTGAACCAGGCTGTGGATCATGGTAAATCCACTGACCTAGTGACCCCTGAGCCAGACTGCAGGTTGCGGTAAAGCCAAGATTGTGTTGCCTCGGTGGGCCTAAGAATCCTTGCCGAAGAATGGAACGATATACGGTAAATCCAAGAGGTGGCTTGCTCTCCGTTGGGCCTAGTAATCCTGGGTTGGGATATGAGGTAAATCATGGAGAGTGGGTCTCAGTTTAGGGCTGAGTGATCCAAGATTGGATTGCGGTAAAGCTTGAGAGACTAATAGATAGGAAAATTCCTCATGGTGTAGGTGGAGAAATTCGATGGCATCCATGCTTGTTTGGCCTAGTGATCGAGTGGAGATCATGGTAAATCGTGTTATGACATGTTTATTGTTTTGGCCTAGTGATCCAGGATGGATTACGGTAAAGCCTAGCTTCTATTGATGAGGGTGAAGTGGTTTAGCCTTGAGATGCCCTCGTTAGTTATTTTGGTTTGAGTCCCACATTCATGCTTGGAATATGGCATGGGGGTGAATGGCTGAACAGAGATTTGGCTCAGCCATTCTATGGTCGGGTGGAACGTGGTAGTCCCATCCCAGGTTTGGATTTTGTATCATCAATACGAGGTTATTTATCTGTGTATTTCTATGAGTATTATATTGATTTATACGTGGATTATATGGTTGTGATTTCATTGGTATTTTTGCTGGTATTATGCTAGTTATGTATATGTTTGATGACAATGGCTATGTATGCCTCTTATCATGTTTTTACTTGTAAATGCATGGACAATGTATATATGACCTAATAGATGATAATGCAAAAAATGATATGAGGGAACAATGGTTCTTAGTGATTCTCAGATAAGTATGAAATCCCTATGCTTAGGTCTATCATTTACACATGTAGATTGCATTGATGCCAAGTGTTTGACATAATGTCAGTTCTGGTTGCGGATGGTCAGGCCTAGTCCTAGATTTAGTTTTTGGTTTATTAGTCTTGTCAGGATGTGTTTAATGAATTCAAGAAGTTATAAAAAGTTTTGGGGAGTGGCCGAAATTCTACTCTTGAAAAGTTCCTTAAATTCCCCGGACTCTGGCATAGGTCTGCTAGAAATAGTCCTTGAACATAGGTATGCATGCTTGTGGGAGCATCCATATCTCTTTGGATGTTGGTGTGCCCATAGCATGGAAGCATTCAGAGGTTTAATAGATTAAAAAATTAGTGGGACTCAGGGGTTGGTTAGCAAAAAGGTTGGCATGGTTCCTAAGAGTCCTATTGCTAATGTTGAAGGTTTGTATGCTGTGTTTCCATCGATTCCACTTCCTTAACGTGACTTAGGAGGTTGAATCATATCATAGCAACTTATCATCACATGTTTACCATGGTTGGCCAATTAATTAGGTAGATGTGGGAGGAGGGTGTTATAGAGTGGTATCAGAGCATGGTTCACCCTCAGACTAGATGGGATGTCTGTTGGTCATGCATTCAGGTTGGTTTCATGTGTGTTAGTCATCCTTGAATTTTTGTTTCAAATGCATGGTGTCAGCCATAGTTCCATGTGAAGGTTGATGGTGTTGTTATGGGATGTGTCGTCTTGAGTGTATGGTTGTATTGCATTTTTTATGCATGTTAATGTCTATATGTTATTATGCATGAATTATCATGGTTATGGTTATGCATGTATGGTAGGTCAAATATGCATTGTGAGCTCATTGTATGCAATTAGGTCATCATGATATTATTGGTATGGTATGATGTTAGTGAGCTTGTTGAGATAAAGCAAGGGACGCAGATCATTAAAGTGAAGTTGCAACATTGGACCTCGAGGCAAGGACAGGTCGTTCTACAGGTTGTATGTTGGGCATGCATGTATGTAGGTTAAGGATTGTTATATGCATTATGGTTATGTGTATGCTTTTAATTCCATTGATGTTATGGTTCCATACAAGATAGATGCTAGTTGATTAGTGTAGTAATATGCACACGTGTCAGATAGTCATGGATGATAGTAACCCGTGGTTGTATCCATTGCTATTGTCGTTTTATGTTAGATAACTTAATGATTAGGTTATATGTGATTGATGAGCATGATATGTAACTTGTTCTTTTTATATGCTAGTAAACTTATCATTAGGGCTATTATATTAAGATCTTGATGTTATATGTATCATAATAAGTTGGATTGGCCTATGCAATGGTTAGGGTTATGACATTCAGGTATGAGTTAATATGTTGTGATATTATGTCATACTAATCTAGACTAACTGTGAAGATGTGATTACTATGTATGAATGATAAATTTTTATGAGTTTATGAGGTGAACATGTTAGCTAGTCATTATTATAAATATCATGACCTTATTTATGTTTGAGCTAATGTGTTGTAAAGTTATATCGTGCTCACTAGATTGATTGTGCAAACAAGATAGCCTCCCTTAAGATACATTAAGGTATGAGCTTGCGTATGTGTCTACTTTGTGCTTGATTGTTTGATTATGTCATCTATTTGGTGTTTGAGTGTTTTGTGTCTATTATGTCATCTAGTTGATTTATCTAACATGGTATGTTACAATTTGTTTGAATGTTTGATTAATTTCATGATATGAGTATGTGTTTTCATGAAGAAATGATCTTGTTTTAAGATGGTTGTACTAATACATATGTGTTGAGACAGTTGATATATACTTGAGTGTAGTAGTTGAAAGTTGTGACATTATGTCTAATGACTATGAGTTGATTATGAATTATGACATGATTGTTAGTCTTGGTAAAGGATGATTTCAAATTGATATACATGATATCTTGATGTGAAAGTACATAGCAAGACATAGTTATAACACGGTAAAGGTAAAATAAAGGAATTGGGCAAGAATTTGTTTGACTATGTTTGGAAACCCTAGTTCCAAATGAATGAATGTTTTACGTACAAGAATTCTTCTCAACCTTGATTTCGTCTGACATTATGTGGGTATGTGCTATATTCATGGAGATGTATTTGATAGGTATAACAATTGGTGTCTAGTTATATATAGATCTGTCAAAGGAATTGGAGTTCCTTGAGAGATGGCGTGGATGTGTTCAGTTGTAAGACAACATGCTTGGCACAACAAGGTAAGGTAACCAATGTATTTCTATGTTTATTTATGCACTGACAGTTATGTGTTGATGGAAGTATGATGTAGGGGATTGCATGGCAAAGGAACTGCCATGAAATCTTGAAGAAGGATCAGGTTTAGATTTCCTTTGGAAGCAATGGGAATCATGGGGATTGAGTCATGGTGTTTGTTTTTGGTCTTGTGATTTTTGTCTTTTGTGATTTTCTTATGCTTGATTTTGAATTTTGTTATGTCTAGTGCATGATCATGCCACTTTGTTTGTGGTGTGTTATTGGTTTTCATGGTTTCCTTCTTGTTTTTTTCTTATGCTTTCCTTTTATGTTTTGAGTTTTGAGAATTTATTGGGAAAGAGGAAAGTGAATGGATCTTGGGGAGAGTTGTATGGTACCCAACAAGTAATGTAAGACACAAATGAAGCTTGGTGCATGAGTAAGCGCAGAGGAAGGTAAGACTATGCCAGTCGGTTGGATTGGTTGGGTCCATTGATGTAAATAGATGGTGGCAGTATAGACATGAGAAAGGTAACCAAAAAAGGTAAAGTAAATGAATTTGAGGTGTCAGAGGCTTTGTTTATGTTGGGAAATTTGGTTCTCAATGTTGTGCATGATGTGTACAAATAAGGAAGTTCTCTTAACCTAGACCTTATGTTATCTAGTAATTATGTTGTGATCACAACTATGTTGATGTTTATATATGTATACATGTATGTATATATGTATGTCATGTATGATAGGGTCAACATGGATTATTAATGCTAATATGTATATGTATATGTATGTATGTATATATGTCATGTCTAACAGGGCCATTAGGGATAATTCTTGTGGAGGAATGATTGCTTACATAGGTGAATGTCATGAAGATGTTCCTGGTTTATGAGGAATCAAGTGGAAGAGTAGTCATGAAAAATATATGAGGTCACTGTCATGTGGTTATGAATTGATATTGTGTGATTATATTATGTCTATTTTATGGAAAAGATATACTAAGGGATACATCAACAAATGAAAGTAGTGTGGTCTGTGACACGCTGGGACAAGCATGGGTAAGGCACTGGAAGCAAGGTTGCTTGGTAGAGACAATGTGGTTTTGGATGTGTGGTACTACCATTATGCATATGTTGTATATATTGCATTTGTGATGTTGTGTGCATGTGGTATTGTGTGCATATGGTGCTATGTGTATGTTGGATATGTAGTGCTGTGTACATAGGGTACTATGTACATGTTGTATATGCAGTGCTATGTACATGTGGTGTTGTGTGCATGTTGTACATATGGTGCTATGTACATATGGTGTTGTGTGCATGATTGTACAAGTGGTGATTTGAGCATGTGGTTTCATGTACATGTTGTACATGTGGCTCCATGTACATGTTGTACATGTGGTGCTGTGTATATGTTGTGCATGTGATGTTGTGTACATGTGGTGTCATGTACATGTCATGTATGTGGTATTGCGTACATGTTGAGGTGCAGTTTACATGAGGAATTGTGTACACATTGTGCAGGTGGTGTCGTGTACATGTGATGTTGTACACACACTGTGTAGGTGGTGTCGTGTACATGTGATGTTGTACACACATTGTGCAGGTGGTGTGGCGTATAGGTGGTAATGTGTACATGTTATACATATGGTACTAGTGTATTTGCACTATTATGTGCATGTCATACATGATGCGTTGTGGGCATGCAGTACTATGTATTTGCATTGTGTGGTCACGTTATCATGACATGTGTACTCGTTGTGTGTACTTTGTGTAGTACATGTATTGTGTTGTATGCCAGGTGTAGGTACATGTATTGTGTAGCATTGTACATTGGGTATGGATGGATGTACTGTGTTGTACATCAGGTGTAGGTTTATGTATGTGTTGTGTTTTACCCTGGGTGTAGGTGTATGTGTGTTATGTCAGGTGTAGGTGCATGTATTGCATGGTGTTGTATGTCGTGTGTGGTTATAAATGTGTGATGCACACTATGTGTATGTGCACATGGTTGAGGAGAAGGCACTGGGTGTTTGTTAGGTGTGGAAACTGATCCAGTGTACATACATAATAAGGACAAAAGGTAGAAGCTAAGGATTGATTAAAGGATAAGTATCAATATTTTATTTCAGTCTTATTATGCATGAGTTTTATGATTCTAGTCTATGATGACTACATGTGATCTATGATTCTGGTTTATGATGGTTATGTGTGATTTATGATTTTGATCTATGGCGGTTGTGTTTTGAGCTATCCTGATGTGATATTTTTATACATGATGATTTGGTCAAAGATGCTAGTTTGACTTGTTGTGACAGGTAGTGAATAAGATTTCAAGTGTACCTTATTGAGGAGCTATCAATGAGGTATGATGTGGATTCATTTCAATTTATTTTAAATCTAATGGAAGTTATGTGCTTGGTATAGGAAGCACGGAAGTGCCCGGTTGGGTGGTTGAAACTGACTGCAAGTATTAGTGGCAATGACAAAATGAATTGGAATAGGTAGTTGTATGCTGGTAAAGCATTTAGGAGTAGGGTCGTTGTGGGAAACTAGTATCCAATATTGTCCATTGATTTCCATGAGAATGTTATGACCAGTATGATGGTTTTGAGGTAGGTATATGCCTTGGTTGTTTGATCTTCCGATGTGAGGAACCCTTGCTAAGGGATGGATTGCCTAGGATAGGGGATGCCGGGGAACTTGGAAGGTGAGTGACTATACAGAAGGGGTGACCGGATTGCCTGAGGGACTGTGTAGTAGAGAAGGGAAGGCTAGGGATATATTTGTTTTGGTCATTAGCATTGCCAGATGGAATCATATACACAATGGGAGTGCACCCTAGAACAATGAGTTGGTCACTGTTCACTAAGAGGACAAGTGGTGCAAGATTATATTGTTGGACATGGGATGCAACTTTAACTTAGACAATGGTTTTTGGACTTCCTGGGAAGGAGGCAAATCCTGGTATTGCTTTTGAGGGTGGAGGTGTGAGCCTCTGAATTACATCGTTGCGGATGCAGGCATCATATCCTTTTATTTGTTGGTTGAGAAAATGTAAATATGTGTGTATTATTATAAATGCAATACTGAGATGGATTTATAAATCTCCATAGATAGTATGATTATTTTCTGGGTGAAGCAAAAGTGTATGTGTGATTATTTTGTAAATACCGTAATGAGCTGTGTTATAAAGCTCTAATAAACAGTATGATTGTCATGTTTCAACAATGGTCATTGTAAATACTGCAACGAGCTATGTTATAAATCTCTATGGGAAGTATGTTTGGTTGTCAGTAGTCTTGATGGTTTTAGGTGTCATTGAACACCGAGAATGGTTTTCCCCCAAAGGGGAGGGTTTTGTAACAACCTTGGTTAAAAATTTATGTAAAAAATATAAGACCACGGTTGATGGGACACATAGTCCAAGTTGAATGGTGGGAAAAACATCCTAGTGGGTGTTCATTTGGTTATTATGGCTGAAGGAAATTGGCAAAGGCAAAGTCTTTGGAAAGGCAAAATGGCATTTTGGCACATTTATTTATGAAAATAATGGAAATTAGGAGAAAAGAAAGGTGAAAGGTCATAGGTTGCATGTGAGGAGGAAAATAATGGAAAATGAAGAAAATAGAGGCCTCATTGATAAAAAGGCTTATGAGGATTAGTTGGCAAGATTTTCTCATCATTGGATCAAGAAAAGGCAAAAAGGAAATAAGAAGGAAGGAGAAAGCAACGAAGAGAAGGATCAAGAAATGATAACATGATTCTTTGCAGGTATCGATTTGCATGTGTATTTTCCTTGATATATATGGCATGCATGGAATTGCATGTGGTTCTTTTGTTGTTATGGCATGGGTTTTTCCAGGCGTGACAATGTTTTCAACCTAGCCTTGCCATTTTTGGATAGAAATTGTGTGCTAGGGTTCTCATGTTTTGGTTGAGCTAGATTGCCAAATGGATTCGAAGATGAGTGAGGTGGATCTCCGAATGATAGAGCACATGGCATAGTGGTCCTTGAGACAAAATATGGATCACGGTAACCACTGGCTTAGTGACCCCTAAGCCAGGCCATGGGTTGCAGTAAAGCCAAGCTTATGTTGCCTCGGTGGGCTTAGGAATCCTTGCTAGTGAATGGTAGGATATACGGTAAATCCAATAGGTGGTTTTCTCTCCATTAGGCCTAGTAATCCTGGGTTGGGATATGTGGTAAATCCTCGAGATTTTGTATCGGTTTAGGGCCTAGTGATCGAGGATTGGATTGCGGTAAAGCCTGAGAGACTAGGAGACAGGAAAATTCCTCATGATGTAAGTGGATAAATCCAGTGGCATCCATGCTTGTTTGGCCTAGTGATCAGGTGGAGATCATGGTAAAGCATATTATGACATGATTATTGTGTTTTCCTAGTGATCTGGGATGGATTATAGTAAAGCCTAGTTTCTATTGATGAGGGTGAGGTGGTTTAGCCTCAAGATTCCCTGGTTGGTTCTTTTGGTTTGAGTCCCACATTCATGCTTGGAATATGGCATGGGGGTGAATGGATGAAGAGGTATTTGGTTTAACCATTCTATGGTCGGGTGGAATGTGGTAGTCCCATCCTGGGTTTGGATTTTGTGTCATCAATATGAGGTTATTTCTCATTGTATTTCTATGAGTATTACACTGATCTATATGTGGATCATATGGCTGTGATTTCATTGGTATTTTTGCTGCCATTATGCTGGTTATGCATATGTTTTATGAAAGTGGCTCTGTATAGATCTCATCATGTTTTTACTTTTAAATGAATGGACAATGTATCTATGACCTAATAGATGATAATGCAACAAATGATATGAGGGAAAAATGGTTCTTAGCGATTCTCAGATAAGTATGAGATCCTTATGCTTAGATCTGTCATTTATACCTGTAGATTGCAGTGATGCCAAGTGTTTGAAATAATGTCTGTTCCGATTGGGGATGGTCAGGCCTAGTCCTGGAGTTAGTTTTTGGTTTATTAATCTTGTCATCATGTGTTCCCAGAAGTTACAACAAGTTCTGGGAAGTGGACAGAATTCTAGGCTTGAAAAGTGCCTTAAATTCCCCGGAATCTAGCACAGGTCTGCTGGAAATAGTCCCTGGACATAGGCATGCAGGCTTGTGGGAGCATCCATATCTCTCTGGACGCTGGCATGCCCATAGCATGGGAGTGTCCAGAGGTTTAATATCTTACTTAAAAAATCAGTGGGAATCAGAGGCTGGTTAGCAGAAAGGTTAGGATGGTTCCTATGAGTCCTATTGCTGATGTTGAAGGTATGTATGGTGTGTTTCCACTGATTCCACTTCCTTAACGTGACTTAGGAGGTCAAATCATATCATAGTAACTTCTCGTCACATGTTTACCTTGGTTGGCCTGTTACTTGGGTAGATGTGGGAGGAGAGTGTTACATAGTACTTGTACCCACTAAGGGATACTGTAGAGAAAATAACACATGAATCTGAATAAAAAATGTCCAAGATACCCTTGTCCCTGTTATCTCTATTAGGAAAATATGACTTGACATACTTGTTAAGTGTGCAACCCTTGGACACCTCATGTTGATCCACACTACACTATGGAAACCCTGTCTCTATCTCCTTAAGAATATTCAATGCTCCATGGTCTAGATGTCCCATGTGCCTATGCCATAACTTCCCAAGCTCATTTCCTGAGTCATGGCATCCTCTACTAGTCATTACTGCAACTTCCTCAAACTATAATATGTATAGGCTCCTGTGCTTAATCTCGATCTGCTTCGGCACCTTGGAGTCAAAGGGTTTTATAAAAACCCTACTCTCTCTTAAGGTCACCTCGTACCCCTTATCCTCTAATGTTGAAACTAAAACAAGATTCTTCTTGAGCACATGTACGTAAAGAACATATATGAGATATAGAGGGTTTCTAGACTCCCTCTCAAATTGAACTACAGTAGTACCCTCGACTCGGTACTTCCCATCGTATCCCGTCTCAATATTGAATTGCATGTCCTTCTATGATATTTTGTTGAAATAATTCTTGTTTCCAGTCATATGACAAGACACACTGTTATCCGCATACCATAAACTGGTAGCCACTAAACTTTCCATGCAAGCAATGAGTGAAAAATCCTTCTCAAAATTAGAGGAAAACTCATCTATCTCTACAGAAGCTACTGCTTAGTCCTTCTTGGACCCCTTCTTCTTGTTAGGGAATTTAGAAGCATAATTTCCAAATTTGTGGCATGAAAACACTTGATCTTGTTGAGCTCTTTTTTCTTCTTCTCTCCCTTGGAACTTGTCTGTCTATCACAACTACTCTTTTTACCCTTGGGCTTGATCCCTTTGTTGGATAGAGCGATTTTTTTCTTCATCTTCCTTGCTTTTAACATGAGATCTGGCTTGAGCTTGTTTGTGAATCTCCTCTTGGATGCAGTCACCCCACAACCTCTCCCAATATGGAAAGTGTTCCTGGGCACATATTCCATCTATGAAGGCTTTCCATGACTTGGTGAAACCTAATACAAAAAAAAATCACTAGATTCCTAGTTGGAATTGTCTCACCCACACTAGCCAACTCCTCCTTTACCTTGGAAAACTTGGTGAGGTAAGAAACCACCGAATTTTACTTGGATATTTTAAAGCTCCTATGCTGTCCTTTAGCACAAAATTTCTGGCCTCGGTTGAACTATTGTAGATACCAATGATGGCATTCCACATTTCTTTGGATTTCTTTTTCCTAGTCAAGGGAGGGATTATGTGGTCTGGTCTTTGACTCCTTCTAAGATAATCCTTCTTGCCTTGGCATCCATCTTATTTTTCCAAGGAAACTATTAAAGACCAGACGATGCGACAAGGACATTTAAAATAAATTCCCAAACCTCTTGTTCCTGTAGCAGGACTACTATCCTTTTACATCACAAATAGAAGTTAGATGCAATTGTCCAATCTCTCTTCAAATACGAGACCTTGATATGCTTAAAGACCCTCATTATACCTAATTTTTTATCATTCACCATTTTAATCAATCTACTTTCTATAATAATT
>APFE030344892.1:0-25286 GCA_000404065.3 Pinus taeda
TAACATGAAATTAATTTATTTCAATAAAAACAAATATTAGAGAATTCCAAATATTACTGCACTTCTTTATAAGACTGGTGTTTGAGAGGGTAGTAATGACGTTTTTGCAAAAAAGTGAACAGTCAAATTCCAACCCTGCTCAAGACTCCTCTTCCAAATTTGAAGGGTATGGGAGGAAGAGTTTCTTATTGCTCATAAAACGTTTTTGTCGAGGATAAAAGGTCCGTTAGAAGCACGAAAAACAAAACCATGTGAAACATTATCGTAAACTAAAGGAGGATTACGAGGTTCATGCAACTGCCAACCCAATAAAAATATTCCTTTAATTTGTTTATTGAGTACAATTTATGATTAACCCTACATGTACTCTTTTAAATTTATATGGTTCCATTGCTTTTCTCATTAATACTAACATTTTACCACTAAAACCAAAGCCATGTTAAGAAATCCATGTGCCCACATTATCATTCCTCAAACGGGAATATAGTGATTAATACTTGCACGATCCCGAATGCATAGTTAAGGAAATGGCTCTAATTTGGAATATAGTGATTAATACTTGCACGATCCCGAATGCATAGTTAAGGAAATGGCTCTAATTAGAGCCTCAACCTGAATTTGAACCTATGGATTAAGACTATCACCGTGACCATCACTTAAAGAAACCGTGTACTCCATTAAAAAGGGTGAATTCTGAATTTGAATCTGTCATGTACCTCCTAAAAGGAAAAAGAGTAAACCTGAATTTGAATATGTGCAATGGTATTATGAGCGTGACGTGACTGTCGAAAGGATTGACATTCCAAAATTCTAGTGTGATTTGTGCTACTGATTCCTCAGAAGATATAGATTTGTTAGAGAATTCAAGTTTTTGAACTCATCTCCCCTGCTATTTTAACTTGGGGTATGCATTAATGACTGTATTCATAGGTCCCATAGCTGGGGGAAATTTTTTTTTGTTGCTTCCAAAGGGAAAGCAATTTGAATATCAAGAAGGATGTAAGTTGTTCCTCTTATTGATCCCCTTACAGTGTGTTCCTAATACGAGTTGATTATTTCAACTATGTTTTTGATATCTTCCTAGCAATGGTGACAAAAATGGTAGTTATTTTCATGACCTCGAAATACTGAAATTTAATGTACATTCCAAGATCGACCTGAGATTTATGTCTTCTGAGATACCAGGCGCTAAGGAAATAGAACCAGATCATACGAGTACGTGCAAGTTGAAAATAAACTAAAGGAGGATTACGAGGTTCATGCAAGTGCCATCCCAATAAAAATATTCCTTTAATTTGTTAATTGAGTACAATTTATGATTAATCCTACATGTACTATTTTAAATTTATATGATTCCATTGCTTTTCTCATTAATACTAACATTTTACCACTAAAACCGAAGCCTTGTTAGGAAATCCATGTGCCCAGATTATCATTCCTCAAGCGGGAATATAGTGATTATTAATTGCACGATCAGGAACACATAGTAAAGGAAATGGCTCTGAATTTGAACCTATGCACTAAGACTATCACGGTGACCTCATTTAAAGAAACCGTGCAGACCATTAAAATGGGTGAATTCTGAATTTTAATTTGTCACATACCTCCGAAAAGGAAAAAGAGTAAACCTGAATTTGAATATGTGCAGTAGTGTTATGAGCGTGACGCGACTGTTCAAAGGATTGACATTCCAAAAGTCTAGTGTGATTTGTGCTACTGATTCCACAGAAGATACATATTTCATAGAGAATTCAAGTTTTTGAACTCATATCCCCTCCTACTTTAACTTAGGGTATGCATTGATGACTGTATTCATAGGTTCCATAGCTGGGGGGAATTTTTTTGTTGCTTCCAAAGGGAAAACAATTTGAATATCCTCTGCAGATTAAGTGGATTGAATATTCTACGTATGACCTGAGCTAGAGTATAATTTTACCCATGAACCTTGTCCTTCCAGTAATTTTCCCGCAAGGTGTTGTTTACTTTGGATGGATTTTATTGCACTAGAAAATTTGCATCTTGAGTCTCTTTGTCGATTCATGCATCCTACTCTGATGTCATTTTTACGATGCAAGATAGCTTTGTATGAAATAAAACAAGAAGGATGTAAGTTGTTGATCCCCTTACAGTGTGTTCCTAATAGAACACCAGTTGATTATTTCAACTATGTTTTTGATATCTCCCTGGCAATGTGTTTTTGGTATCTCCCTAGCAATGGTGAAAAAAATGATATCTATTTTCATAACCTCTCTAGTGGAGGAGAAATGCTGAATTTAATGTACATTTGAAGATCGACCTGATATTTATGTCTTCTGAGATACCATGCACTAAGGAAATAGAACCAGATCACACGAGTACGTGCAAGTTGCAAACTCCTTTTAAGCCAAAGAAAAAATGCACACCTCTCCTGAGGTGTTTCACAATTGAAAAAGTAATTCTGTTGAACACAAGTAAAATAATAGAATTTGAATTTCGTAGTCACGTGTGGACCGAATAAAAATGACAGGCGTCATGAGTTTCAGTTTACTGCGTTGCATTCACATGGCGGATTCGGGAACTTTCCCGAATGGTTCTGAATTCGATGGTTTAAACATGCGGGGAAGGAAAAATCACTTCAAAATTCTTTCAGATCCATGGTTTCTCAAGTATGAGAGCAGAGTCGTTTAGTCTTGTATGACCTCGTCGAGTTCGTTGGATACCAAACAAAAGTTATGGTGGTTATATTTTTCTCCTCTCCCCTTCTTTACGTTGTGATGTTTCTCAGTTGTTGCTTATATTATGTGTGAACAGGAGATTAGAATACACAGTGAATGGCATCTTGATAATGCTTCTCCAAGCCCTGACTATAAACCCCTATTCAGTTTTTTACTAGTTTGGAGCAACGAGTCTGAATTGTACCTTCTACATGAGTGTCAGTCGACCTGAATCTTCTTTTGTGTTTTCCAAGAAGTTCATTTTAATTTTTGGGAAGAATGAAGGTTGGTGTATTTCAAATAACAAAACTCCGCCTTAAAATTATCCATTCAAAAAATACAAGGAAAAAAAAAAAAATTTGGAAAAAAAATTATCTCTAAATTAGAGGCCAGAGAGGAGGGAATTAAGCCCATCCCTGGGCCCTCTCATATTGAACTCAACGCACTCACATGCCCTCTTATATTGCGCACTCACATGCCCTCTTATATTGAATGCAACACACTCACATGTTGAGAGAGAAGGGCATCTTTGGTGGTGTTAAAAGTGCCCGACCTTTCACTCGAATGGACGAATCAATAAGTGACAATTCTTCTTTTCCCATGAATTTCCAAGAAAGAGATTATTTGTATCTATTTGTAATGCAACAATTAATACAAGAATAATTTCACATTTTATATATCTCATATTCATCTTTATGGTGCCTAAATTACGTGAAAGTATAGCCTACAGATACCAGATACCAGGTGAAAGTAATTAAATTCTAAGAATAGAAAATGTTGTAATACTTGACTCCAGATATAGGCACAGACTAATGGATGAGAAGCCCAATTCAAAATTTGAAGTGAGTTCTTTTGAACACCATGCCTAAATTACGTGAAAAAATACGCTATAGATACCAGTTGAAAGATAAAATAACACAGAACAATCTCTAATATATTCTATTATATTGAATGAGGAAATTACACACATATTTATACAAGCAATAGTATCAAGATAGGAATTCTATCTTAGACGTACAGTAGTGTGGTTGAGAGATTCTCTCAACCACACACTAAAATACGAGAAACTATATTCTAGCTAGTTCCTATTATGTAGGAACAAACTCCTCAAATGGAGAATTACAACCATAGACAAGTAGGAATTAATTATTTCTAACTCCCCCCCTTAATGACTACTTGTCATGCTAGTGATTCACAAAGTTTGGTTGTGGTCAAACATAACAAAGAATATGTCGATGTCCATATAAAGAGCAACCATCCACCGGAATGTATGGGTACCAACCGCTGCAACCGCTAGTCCTGTAGGATGTCCTTTGCATACATAATTCTGTCGACCATTATCACTACATATATGTACCCACAAATCCACCACCATCGGGTGAATTGCATGTGCAGAACTTCCAAAAACAAAGAGAAATCAGTTCCTTTCTAAGCCAAATAATCATGTCCAAATAACAATCGCAAATAGTTGTGCTGATTGCACCTTTCGACGTAACATTCAGATAGAAAAGTGCGCCAACCCTCTTCTACTCAGACACACCAATATCTGAGACAGTGAGCCAGGTGTTACTGCAGTCCATCTACTCCTACGAGCGCAAAGCTCCCGTGTACACGTTATCCACTCAGGGAATATGCCACCACCCGGCAAGTCTGATCTGCCACCACCGGGCAAACCCGAAACTTAAATGTGCCACCTCCGGACAAATCCTGTAGCCACTAAGGCTCTATGGATGGTTTATGGCTCACCACCAACCAGCCAGAAAGGCAATCCATTACAAAGTGGTTTTAAGATCACCATGAAATTTCAAATACTTTTAAAAGGCTTACATTTTATTCCACATTTTGGAGTTTCTGGGTACATACAATGACCATTACAACAACTGGACTTGCTTATAACATGTTAGGGAGTCTATTCCACAAACCACACTACTTAAACAAACATCTACTTTGCTGTTCACCATAAAAGTTTTTGCTGCTCCTTTATCCCATCTTTTCATAGTTCACACCTTGGGCATCTTTGTCAAATAAATTCTTGGAACTCCATGCTTAACCTGTCATTCGTTAGAGTTGGGAATTCTAACAAAATAACTTTACGTACATTGAGTTTGCTAGGCTCAATAAGGCTCAATAACTTTAAACATGATTGCAAGAAACTAAATAAAGCATAAATTCTTCAGGTTTAATTTCTCTATCTCTACCCATAGATGATTATTTTCCAAACATACTAGCAGCCATTTTTCACCAATGATACCTGTGAGGGTTCTACTGATAAAGAAACAGATTGACAACTTTTCACCTGGACTAAATGCAGTGCATTCAAACACTTATGATCCAGACATAGGCACACAGCCAAATGAAGAGAACACAATTTTCCCTTCAAAATAATAATCCATGACTCCATGGTCCAATCCTCCATCGCATTCAAGGTCAATCCAGATTCCCGGATCTCTCTGATCCCTATTCCTGCAAATTTTGTCAAATGTGGAAGAAAATCTAGTCCATCTCTCTGAACAGCTTCCACCGTTTTTCTGATCCTCGCAATAGGGTCTCCTGCAACTAATTTAATCAAATCAAAACACCATTCCACAGATTTTAGCGAAGTTTCAAATTTCTTCCACGCAGGGTCGAAGTCTAACAAATTCTCTTCAAAAGAGTTAGTTGTGCGGACAAAGTTGTTGCCTCAATTTGCAAGGTCTCGACTTTGTGTTCCAGCTCAAAATAAATCAACATTCAATTTTTTGCCTCCACGGCTGAACTCTCAACAAATACAGTGAAAAAATGAGCTCAATTTGTTCATAAAAAACATGCGAATCTGGATTAGCAGATAGACAATGTCATCACTGTTGCAAAATAACCAAAAAGAAACGTTCATTTAACAAACGATGAGCCCTCTTTCGTCGATCTGAGCAGATCTTCGAATCCTGGCAACATCATCCGCCATTAGAGCAAGGAAAAATAACAAAAAGCACTCATTCGAAGCCGCCTGCACCACACACTTTACTCTAGCACATTTAGAACACTCGCCCCGCACTGACTAAATATATTTAGCACGTCGTTTCAATTGACCAACACAAAATTTCTTAGCACTCTGTCACTACTGCTACAATGCAATTGCACACTTAGATCCGGCTCCCACCAAGTAAAAACTTATTGCTGCCTAACCAAATCTAGTAAATCTTGCTGGTAGCTGCATTTTCATCTGTGCTCCTTTGCGTTGCATCGGATAACTGCGAAGGTAGAGCCACGTACATCTTGAATGCAGAGAAAATATCCTGCACTGTTCCAAATTTCGATCCAATCGCAATTTGCCAAATTCCATCTTTGCCAATCCAGCCCATAGTCGGATCCCTTAAAATGTCAATGTGCATAATATCCGTTGTTCAAACACATGTGTATTGCATTCAAACTTTCACCATAGTATAATCAAATCAATCGTGTTATATTGTGCAGGGCCTTCTTATGGCGATCTATTGATTATTCAACCCAATGTAAACCCTATTGGACCTCGAGATTCATAATTCGATCCAGTATCAAGCTTCCTGGAATTTGGACTGAAAACGGAGGGTCTTCATATGGGAAAAAAGTGCATTACCCGCATACTCTTTGGCGACCGGGGGATCCATTCGAAGGCTCATGTCCACCACAAACAGCACCCACAACGTCTCCTCGGCTTCAATTCACATTGCCACTATTTTTGCTTTCCAGAGATGAGTGGTCACAACTTCGAATCTGTTGCACCGCTCCAGCTTCCCGCCTCACAATGACTTGGATTTTGTGTGCTCCACTATCTCTCAACCTTGATTTTCTGAGCAAGGTGAGGAGGATCAATTAACCGAGACTACATCATAGAATGCATCAGCAGGTTACTATTAATGTGATTGAAGATCTTGTATCTCTTTAAGCAACACATCTCTTTCTATGTTTGTAATGGTGGATCAAGCAGTTCAACTGTTCGATCTCAACAGTCTGAATGGACCTCTGATGGAATGGATTTATTGAAGGAATTGTGAAACACAAATAAGATTTCAAGCCTTTTGTTTCAACATCTGGGGCTAGCATGACTCTCACGCTGGGTTCACTGCACCAATTTAAAAAAAAATTAAAAGTCGATGAATGCATCAACGCTGAAGAATCAACGCAGGCACGAACAGGTTGTTAAAACTTGCAAAGGCCCAAATACACTGCTCCGTAGACCACTCTGAACTGAGTTGACTAGAACATAGCCCAAGAACAGATCCAAAAGGAAAAACAAGCACCACTAGAGCTGTGGGCAAATCCAAGATTAGTCACCATCGTCGCTCCAAGATCTAATTAATCAATGGGCTAAATCAATGCACCACGCATAGCGTTATGCTCCCTTGACTTTCAGAACCCTAGTCGATGGACAAACACAGTAGTTTATTTCTCTATGCCCAAGAAAGGCCAGAGGCCCTTACAGGGGCTGAAGCTCTGATACGAAGATAAAAATAGAGCTCTGATATATTCTATTATACTGAATGAGGAAATTACTCACATATTTATACAAGCAATGGTATCAAGATAGGAATTCTATCTTAGACGTACAATAGTGTGGTTGAGAGATTCTCTCAACCACAGACTAAACTAGGAAACTATATTCTAGCTAATTCCTATTATGTAGGAACAAACTCCTCAAATGGAGAATTACAACCATAGACAAGTAGGAATTAATTATTTCTAACTCTGAAAGTAATTAAATTTTAACAATAGAAAATGTTTTAATACTTGACTCCAGATATAAGTGCAAACTAATGGATGAGGAAGCCCAATTCAACATTTGAAACTAGTTCTTTTGAACACCTAGCCTTGGATATCATTCCAAAAATAGCAACCAAATTCAACTTTGATACAAAGACAAAACCCAATGTCTTAACAACTTGGGCAATTTATATTGAATTTACATTAAAAAAAATGAAAAAAAAAAATGATATGTGATTACTTAACACAAGGAAGTTTGTAATTGCTTGAGCGAAAGCAAAAATCGGGAACATGACAATGTATGGATTCGGTTATGTTTCTTGAAATTGATTTTAGTTTTAATTGGAACTGAGAAACGTGGCAATACCACAGTTTATTCCATGGTAGTAAGTGATTTTTTATCGATGGTCTCCCAATTGCTTTTAAAGAATCCTTCTGTAGATAGAATGTTCTAGACATACCACTTTAGCAAAATGAAAAATTGGAGAGCTTTTAGGGATCCTAGTCACCAATAAATGCCAAAAATAGAATTATAAATAACCCTTGTATTAACATATCTCAAACGGTTAAGAGCATTCAATGCACTCAAATTTGCAGGATTCGATTTACAACGAAAGATGGAAGAAAAACATCCATTCAAATGTGAAAGATTCGATTTAAGGTGAAGGATAAAAAAGAAAATCATCCATTGAGGGGATATGCATGGAGCACTAGAGATTGTAGTCTCAGGTGTGCATCCTACAAATATCCCACTCCTCGTACGTTTTTCTTGGGTCCTTCTTACGAGAGTAAACCCATAGCTACCAACTTTGATACCAAGAAAATATACATTGGTTTCCACATCACACAAAATATTATTCGTTTATTCATCTTTAAACAAATAGACATCACATTGATATGGTGTATATGAGATAAGATAGGCTTTGAATTAGAATAATGTTTATTTATGTTCAAACAAAGATACATCACATTGATATAGTGAATATGAGATACGATAGGCTTTAAATTAGAATAATGTTGTTGAAAAAATATCTCAATAAATTCCAAAAAAATTTCAAACCACTTTCTAAAATACAAATTATTTTTAACATATGCAAAATATAAATTATTTTTAACATATACAAAATTAGTATTCCTAACTCAAAGTAAAATTGACTTTAAATAAAAAAAAAATAGATATATCCACTGCAAAATTAGTAGTTTTAACTCACAACAAAATTAATTTTCCATTAAAAAAATTAGACCATGATTAAAGTTAAAATCCTCCCTCTACATAAATCCATCCATGATGAAGTGTTAACCATCCATCCTTAATGAAGTATCCACACATTAAAAAGGAAAAGACCATTTTTTAATTTTCTCCTAGGAAATCGTGATCAAAGAGTATATCAAAATTTATATTTATTTGGAAAATTATAGAAATATTTTAAAAATAACTCATCACTATATAACCTAGCCATAAATATATTGGATTTGAAGTGTTGGATACATAAAATATTTTCATAAAAAATGATTTTTGGTGGTTATTAATAGGTAAACTTTCATTTCTTTATTTTCAATTTTTTTTTTCATTTCTAGGAAAATAAACTTTTGATAGCGATAGATCTATTTCTTTTAATTATAATATAACAAGAGTAATAGTTGCAATATAACATAGTCTCTATATTTACCACTAAGAAATTGATCAAAGGTTGTGTTGAGTGCAGAGAAAACTCTGTATAATGAAAGCTCTCTGAACAATGAAATCATTTTGCACAAAAATATCTACTTTACATAATGAAAGCTCTTCACACAAAGTTGTCTGCACATTGAAAGCTCTCTGCACAAGCTTCAACAATAGTGTTAAATGAAACTGAAAGTATATTAAACCTTAGTTTATGCATAAGGGCTTGAATTTTCACATCTTTAAATTTTTATTATTTTTTAATGTGCATAGTAACCTATGTGAGTGAGAACGATCACCTCCCGCATTCTCGTGTAGAGGTACTTATATTGACATTGGGAGTGCAAAACCTTTAGAGTGTGGAAGAAGTTCATTATGTTGGAGGGCCACAAGCTTCAATGCTATATATATATAACCTTAGTTTATCCATAAGGGCTTGGATTTCAACATCTTTAAATTATTATTAGCTTTTCTTGTGCATAGTTATCTGTGCAAGAGAACAAGCACAATTATTAATTAATTTCTTAAGGAAATGAGATGTATGCATTTAATTAGGCACGCTTTATTTTTTATTATTAATAGATGGTACAGAGTGCAGAGGTCTACACAATGAAAACTTAAAAGATTCCTCCACAATCCCACATAAGACCAATGCTTATTTTATTATTGATAGATTGTGCGGAGTATGAAGTTTCGCACAATAAAAATAGGAAATCTTCCTCTGCACAATTGACTTCCTTCATATTCCTGCATATATGCATTTGTGTTAATTTTGAACATATAAGTAAATATTAATATTTTAATACATTGGAAATCATGTTTCTAGATTTAATATTTTAATGCTTTCAAATAATACCAGATGTAATAATGATTTTTATTTTTCAAGTATGAATTGTGTGAAAGGAATTCACTAGTATGTGCTCCAATTAATTGATAGTGCATATTATTTGAACCACCATTTAAGTGATAGAACAATAAATTTTGAAGCAACAAAAACAAGAACAACTTGGGTGAGAATCGTTGGTGGTACATCAGTAAAGAGGAGCCTGTAATATTATTATTATTCAGTATAGTTCCTAGGTATTGAAGAGTTCCCTTAAATTTTCAAATATGATTTAATTTTACATGAATAAATATAATTCAAAGCTTTGGAGCAGTAGGGATTTTTGAAACTTTGTATGGTTTCAAACACCTCAGAAAACTTTTGTAGACATGACTTGATTTTACATATATAAGAATTATTCAAAGCTTCGAATGGAAGGGGTGGTATAGTGGATATTGGTGGCCACCCACCTATTCTACTAGGATCCCAAACATTGTTTCCTTTCAGTTTCTTTAATTATAGCACAAGTTTATATTTCTGGCAGTTTTTCAGGGCTTGAACTTCTAGAGCCATTTTATGGCCCTAAATGATGTTTTTTTTGGAAAATGCCCCAAGGTTATTGCCCATAGGGAAAGGAATTTTTGAGAAAAAATATTTTCCTCAGATATATATTTCTAATGAGGTATCATGCATGCTAAACTAAGACCATATGACAAAATTACGACCCGAAGAAGTTGATGTTCCAACTAATCCCAACAGGGCCCACAAAATTTTGGTGCTTCATCTCCTATGGTTATGTTTTTGGATGTTTAGGGTTTTCCATTGTTTCATAATAAGAAAAAGGCCTCTGCGCCTTATTGAAAAATACTTCATAAGGCTTGTAGCCATCACATCTCTTCTCAGGGATAAGATACCATTTTCCAAGCTAATTTGTTTCTCTTATATATGTAAATGGTTTTTAGCAGTTGTTGTTTATTTAGTTGAAGTTTTGTTTCAATGTATCTTTATTTTTGGGTTTGAATCTATACTTCATTTCACTCCTTCATAAGTTCAGATTAGTGGTATCAAAGCGTTCTTCTCTTTCTTTGGTTTCTGTGCATGTCCCCAATGAGGTCAAGGTATAAGGAATTGGGACTTGAACCAGTTGAACCCTTGAAAGAATGGCCTCTCCGACCCTAATGACCTCCCATGGCAGAAGAAAAGAAAGATGAGGGAGAAGAAGATACTTTCAAAATGTTGTTCGCATAATACCTCGAGTGACAAAGGAATGAGATGATGGAAATCGTTTCCTAGATCCTTCAACGAGTATCAGTGGGCAAAGCATCTTCATCCAACAATGACTTCAAAGGTTCCATCTCGTTTAAGGTACAAGTTAACTTTTAAATTCCTATATTTGAAGGCTAAATAGACATATATGCTCTAGATAGATGGTTAAATCTGCATGAAGGATACTTTTCGATCCATTATTTTTGCAATAGGGAAAATAATACTTACTCCTCAAAGTTGTCACCCATGTTAAAGACTGGTGGGAAATTTACTGTGAGAATATGGGCGAGGAGAAACCCTCGCTATTTTAAGTCGCACCCTTTAGGATTTCTTATCGAGATGTCATCAAGGAGCAATATTACCCTGTTTGAAGCTATGAAGATAAGTACATAAAGTGGACCTCACTATGGTAGAGAAGGGACCAAGATGTGCCGAAGTTCATAAACATTTTCCATACCCTACATACAAAGTTGGGTATCAAGGATTCTGAGTGACATCTAAGTACCTCCATGAGATTGGGAAAATTCTACTAAACTTGGTCCCTGGTGAACAACTAGCCTCGGTGCAAGAGCTAGCCAGCTTTGACAACCTGATACTGTTGGATCCTTTATGGTGAGTGTTCTTGGTATGTGTGTCCATGATCTGGTCAGATGTTAAGAAAAAACTATTCTGAGCATCAAGGGAAAGGGGAATATGTGGTATCATAGCCAGGTGCATTCTCGTGTATATAGAAGAGGTCTTGAAGAAGAAAAACAAGAATTCCTACACTTGAATTGCAGATTTCCTTGACCTAGAAATTGGAACCACTGCCATAGTCTTCACTAAAAATCGGTATCGATTGTGAGCTTTTTTTAGCAGAGGAAGAAAGAAGGTATTTGGTGGGCATGTGGATGAATTTTAGAGTGTAGTAGCATCAAGAGTTCAATTTGGATCAACTTTACATCCATCATGTTGTGATTCTCAATGTGGGGATGTGAATGATTAGAGAGAAGAGATGAATGTTATTTCCATGGAGGAAAGGGTTCTACTGCATATTTTGATTTTATTGAGACCTAGGAGAGAGAGGTTGCGATGTATAGGAAGGTGTTCGAAGTAACGAAGTTAGGTGCTTGTGAAGAAGCTCAACCACCTACTAAAATAAGGGAAACTCCATTCCTTTTAGGAAATTTATTTTTTGTTGGCCATTAAGGAACACTAGATCATGGAGGCCATGTTGTGTGCCCACTGGAATAATTAAGTAATAAAGGTCATGTGCATGCATAAGAAGACATGTGTCTGACAAAGGAATAAAAGTATTCATTATTGTGGGTGATGGCAATAGCCACATGGGAGCTCAGTGACATGGGTCGATAAATGTCCTACCAATAGATCTAGAAATGAGAAATATGTTATTCTAATTGATTTCATATCAACAAATATCATAAAATTTCTCATTACAAACAAAATTAAACATGAAAGTTTGTTGGTCACTAGATCCAAAACTCAATTCTTCCCTCCAAACTTGTTGTGCCCAGTGAGGCTTTAGAATGATAAGCAGGTTCAAAAATAACATTTTCCATTCAACCCTCGTAAATAAGAAAAATTATTGTGTAGAGATAAGTTCACTGTGCAGAGCTCCACACAATGAGCTAATTTTAGCGTGTGTTTCTTTTTCATTGTGCAGAGCTCCACACAATGAGCTAATTTTAGCGTGTGTTTCTTTTTCATTGTGCAGGGCTCCACCCACCTACAAAATGAGTTTCCTTTGAGTTCATTTATTTTAAACCCTGATTATCTTAAAACCTATGCATTTGTTTAATTATCGATAATTAATTGTTGTAGAAAAAAAGAAACAACACAAAAGAATATTGTGAATATTTGACCAACTTCCTTCTCCAAATTCATATAAAAACTAAATTCCAAAGTCGCATGGATATTAGGTAGAATAATGGATCCCACCTTCCCTCCTGATTTTGATAGTTAACTATGAACCACCACGAGCATCGCTAGGATAGGGTCGACTAGTAGCTAACATCATTGTTGAAGGGCCTAGAAAAATATACACATCAACAAATAGCTTCCATGACTTCACCTTTGCAATTGTTGGATTCTTCTTTAGTGATGATTGATTAAGACTTGGTTCATTTCTAATTTAATATAAGACAGTAACTTCTCAATTTTTTTGCTCATATTCACGTCATTGTGCGTTTCCAGGAAAAGAAAAACCAGAGTTGTGGGTGAATCCACTTCGATCGCGATCTAGACATGCTACCTACTAACTATCAAACTCTACAAATAACTCACCAGATTACGAGTCTCCCCTAAAATTGGAAGATGCTACTGGAACTTATGTGGGGAGATGGTAAAGATATTTTCCCACACAAGGTGAATTTTTGTGGTGTAGGTTTGTTAACTAAACACTTTGATCAAAACCCATTGAGCCAATGGAAAAATAATCGCTCACTAGGAAGTACAAAACTCCTCTCGCATGTCATCCTTTCATAGCACTCGATAGTATAAACAAATTCAAAAAGAATTACAAAGAAATTCAGAGAAAAAGAATCAATCAAAATTCCCACTGCAAGTCACCTGTATTTTTCATAAGGCAGGCAAAAGAGAAATTATATTGTTTCTTTATTTTAACACGGAATATGATCTATCAATGTTCTTAATTCTTCTACTACGTAACATAAATTCTTAGGAAAGGCTACCATATGATGGTGTGCTAGATGGTAATCCATCATCCCTCGTGCACAATGAATTCTCTTTTTAAATAATATATAATATTAAATCTCGTGAGTGGCTTCGCAAGTTAACACGACACTAGTTCTTTCACTATTTTATGTCATGATCATAATGGACAAGCGTGGTGCGGGAAAATGACCATAACATAAAAACAATATAATATTTTTAATAAATAATAATGAATTATTTCTTAATGAACCATATTAATAATTTAATTTTAGATTAATGTTGTGTAGAAGTTCATTGTGCGGAGGTTCATTGTGCGGAGTTTTTTGTGAATAAGTTCATTGTGCAAAGGACATATGCACAATCAACTCCCTTGATAATGGTATTGCAGATGTGTATGACATAACCTTGTATGCTTTGTAGGGACCACCACCAATCAAATTATTTTCAATGCGAATACTGAATTTCATTATGTGGAGGTGATAGTGTAGAGGACCTTTATACAATAAACTTCAACATAATGAACCAACAAACTATTTCATCAAACAATCCTTCTGTTGCATAGACATTAAATAATCGAACTTTCTCATACTATGTGTCTTCTAGAAGGTCCACTCTTGTATCCCCTAATAATAAAATTTAGGTTAGGGTTTCATTGTCATCCGTAGATCAAATAAATAAGGATAGAAGTTGTAGTATTTCTGATAAAGGATATTTTATATCAATTGTTCCTTTGGCTACTAGTGCAATCAAGGTCCAGTCTCTTCGCACCCCTGTAAATCCCAACAACATAAAAGTTGTGAGTAAAGTTTCTTCAGAAGCACCTTTAAAAGGTATTGATGTTGAATGGATAAATCGAAATGGATTAAATAAGATAATGGATCTAGCTAGTCATCTCCAACAGGAAGCATAAATTTGTTTTTTGAAATTTATAGAGCATGTATTAGATGTTGGGTTTCATGTGAAAAACACAAATTCTGACAATGCCTCTACAACCAAAACTCATTCGCAACAAGATAATAACCAAGTTGCAACAATGTTATCTCAACTTAAAATGGTTAACGACTGGCTAGATCAACTTGGGAATAAAAAGGAAGATATGCCAATCACCAAGTCGTTACAAAGCATTAATCATTTGAAGAGCAAAACTTATGGTTTTTTTCTTTGGCATATGGACGACATAACCTCATATCCTTTATATTCGACTAGTTCCCTTAGTTCCAATTTTCTTCACCTTTGTGATGCAAAAGGGTGAATCCTTTTATTCAAAAGATGTGCAGATCACGTGCTAGAACCAAGAAAACCTATATATGTAAATGGAAATGGAAATCCTGTGCCTATATATGTGAATGAATATCCCACCAATCTGTAATGTAAAGGCAATCTGTCAAGCACTCAACTAAGTTAGTTGATCATGTGCAAATCAACTAGATGACGTATAGCCCATTGATCATCCAAACTAATAGGTCAATGCCTATCTTTTAATAACCATGGCCTTTATTATGATTATCATGACAAGCTAAAGGAGGACTGCAATGGGATGTCCATAATGACAAAGGTGTTGCGTGTGATATATAATCAAGGATCAATGCCAACCACTGTTTTTGTGATCTCCTTAAGATTAATAACTTTGTTAATGAGATTGGCATAATAGGTATGGGTAGACAATAGTCAGAGGAAAAATGTATCTTTACCATATAACAATTGATTAAAGAATCGCCAACCCAAAGAAGTTGTTTAGCCCAATATCCTTTAATAAACATACAAAGAACTTAACAAACCTTGTCTATTTGCCTTGAACAGTATAGTAGCACTAGATTGTAATGGGACATATATAATGCTAGTAACTGCTAGTAACAATGACTGGTGATTTTCTTTAAAATAAAATATATTGTATTATTTTTCGAGCAAATCCAACTGTGTGAAATGCAAAGGAAGTTCATTGTGCGGAATGAATTGGAAAATAAAATTCCTACTTGTCTTTGGTGTGCTCAAAAATTCTAGAATGAGTATGTTCCTATTAGATAAGAGTTTTTTGAGGTCAAGTTGGTTAAGAGATTTTCTCCAACTAGTTAGCTTCCTATAGTGGTGTGTGTTTGAGATATTCACTCGACCAAGAGATTGTATATCCAAGAAAAATTAATTATCTCGAGACACAACTCTTTGTATTTATATTTTATTATTATTTGTTGTTAATAGGATGATTTAGTGTGCATTATGAAAATTTAAATTGAAATCAAAGCGCATGGGCTTGGGCATGGCCTCCCTCATGGGAGTGCCGATAGAAATAGAGGATATGTATTTTTGTTGAGAGTGTGTATGTTTGTCCATCATTTGTGTGTTGGGTAGTGTTTAAATAGGCTTCACATTTGTAAATCTGTGATAATCATCAGAATGTTGAAGCTTCATATTTTGAAGCCTTGAGCATTTAGTTGTTGCACTATGGAGTTTGTGCGTTAGGGGCTTGCAATTCTTGATTCGAAATTTGAATTTGCAAGGTAAAATATGATTTTCATGCAGGTAGGAGAGAAAGATATGATCAAGCATCTGAAGTGTTGAAGCACAATTTGTATTGAACCGTTGGTGGAAGTGCATAGCAGAAGCATGAATTGACTGGTGTAGAATGCTGCAGTATGGAGCCAATCGTCTGGGGAGAGATCCTGCCAAGGCACACTAGAAAAACTAGTAGAAAAGTCCACAACAATGTAATTATGTAAGTAATCATATTTGTATTTCCAACTATTCACATTACGTTGTCTTGGAGTGCGTTACAAATGAAAAACCACGTAGAAGTTGTTGAAATAATGCTTTGGTCTTGTAGAACGTTTTTATAGGACCTTAGCCTTGTTCACTTTTTAGAATAAGGCAAAATTGTAAACCAAAATTTACAGCACCAATGAATCTGCTGCAAACCATGAGATTAGTTTAACAATTTTGCATATTTCATTGCTTCTATAGCCAACAATGCATCTCAGCAAGCAACTTCGGCCTTATATTCCATTTTGCATTAGATTCCATTCTAATAGGAGAAGAAGTCATAACTTGTGCACTATAATCATGTGGACTATTCAAATGTAACTTTGTCACAGATCCATGGTAGCCTGTGAACAAAAAAGAAATTTTCGACTGTATGAAGGAGAAGACCTCTCCTGGTTGGATATAAAAGATAATTTACAACGTATTATGACATTCTATTGGGAGTATTTTATTCGATGTCGCGTTTTTTGAGGTGTGGTCACAAGTTAAGTATACAACCTCTTTAATAGATATGGAAAAGAATGAATTCTTATTTTATGAAGTGATTGGTTCATGTGTTCATCTACTAATGCAATTATGGTAAGTGTTTTGGATTATTCAAGATTTTTTATTGAGTTTAGACAACTCAATGGGTAGTGATTTTGTTTTAATTGGCTACTCTGTCAAATCAAACCTACGTGAATATGGAAATGCAAGAAAACTATTGGATAATGTTACTGAAAATGTTAAAGACAATGTTGTGGACAATATGAACAATTTTAAAAGAAGAGGTAAAGGAGCAACAATAAAGATTAAAGGATGATGGACAAACAAGTGAAAGCTTGTGTCAGTTTTTGGAATAGACTCATGATCAGGGTGTATTATGTGTCACATACATGTATTAGTAAGCAAGTTTATGATGTTTTGTAGTGGTCCATGGAAATTATTTAGTTGATAACTCCACAAGTTGAAGTTTGCATTGTGTCTAAGTCTCTTGTGATGTGAGGCTTATGAGGCATGTGTACCCCCATAAAGTTCGGGGTAATCTTAAAACCACTTTGAAAGTGCAGGTTTGTGGTTTGTCGAAAACCACTTTGCAGTGTAGCTTTGTGGTAAGCCAGAAACCACGTGTGAGCCTGAAGTGGATAGGGATTCATATAGCCATCATTTAGAGTCAGCCGACAAAACCCTGGGCATGGTTTATGGTCAGCCAAAAAAACCTTGGGCATGGTTTAAGGTAAGTTGATAAAACCCAGAGCATTGTTATGGGTAATTCGAGATAACCCATGATGACAATGATGGGGGGGAGGGATTTGTAGGTATAGGTATGCAAATAATGGTTGACTAAATCAAGTACATGAAGGACTTCCTAGTAGACTTGCAGTTGCAGAGGTTGGTACCCATGCATTGTGGTAGATGGTTTTTCCTTTATATGAATGTCGACATATTATTTTTTATCATGTTTGTAAACACCAAGACCACATTTAGACTTTGGTGATTGAGATTGTGACAAGTAGTTATCAAAGGGGGCACTTGGAAAATATAATTCCTACTTATCTTTGATGTGCTCATCAATTTTAGAAGGAGTTTGTTCGTATTAGTTAAGAGTTTGTTGAGGTATAGCTGGTTGAGAGATTCTTTCTAACTAGTTAGCTTCCTAGATTGGTGTGTGGTTGAGATATTCACTCAACCAAGAGATTGTCTTTCCATGATAGATTAGCTATCTCAAGACATAGCTCTCTATATTTATATTGTATTATTATTTGATGTGAATAGAATAATTTAGTGTCCATTATGCAAATTTAAATATGCAGAGGTCCCTTCATACTTCACATAATGAGCTTCATTTGCACTGCGCACACATTGGGTGGGCGCTTAATGGAGCTTTCACAAAGGAGTGGTGTCAATCCGCCACCACTGAAAGTACATGGATCTTCTCAATCTCTCCATTGACACAACTATATGAAGTGTAGATTATCTCGATCTAACTATTGATGAAAGAATAATTTAGGAGCCCACGCTTGCATCATATTCATTCTTTAGTAAATTGCAATTACCATGACAACATTCCCTTAATTATTTCTTTTGTTTAGACTACGTAGAACACATTTAGATTAACTAGAAAAGATTTACATTCTCACATCTTATAGATTATGCTCCTCATGATAGAGCAACAAGATAATGTTGTTCTTCTTGACGATGTTGACTTGGCATTCATTATTCCCAAGTCAACCCGTTTCGATGCCTTCGACATTATTGCAAACCTAGTTTCATATCGTCATTATTATTGCCCATTCCTGCATCAACTACTCATAGCATTTGAGATTATAATTGTCAGCATTCATTACCCTACGTGTCCTTGTTCACTTACATTTATGGAGGAATAGTCTACCGCTTTGTAAGCCATTTCGGTCCTCGAGTTGTTGATCGGTCCAAAAGCGCTTACAAACTTGACAACGGAAACATATACAAGATCTGATGGCCATGTTAATGAGCACCATCAATGAAGAGAAGTCAGACCACTTTTCCACACAACTTAAATGAGGAAGAGAAGCCACATCAGTCCAAAAAATTTTGTAATCTTCATGTTTCATAATTTCTACTTTATTGTATCAAGCTCTTCTACAGATAGTAGAGTTCGAAATATCAACTATTTTATGCAAAATGAGCAAGTTCTCTAGTAATCGGAGCAACCATTTTCATTGATAGGGAATGTTCCTTACAAAATGTACTAAATGTTTTAGAACCTCAAATAGTAAATGCTTACAACATACTACATGTGGATGCGGCAAAGATAAACTCCAATGACTATAGCTTGACTCTCTCTTTCATGAGTAAAATAATGTATTTCCTTTCTGCCTTTCAATTGGTGTTTGTTTTCACAACAAATATTTACATAAACAAAAACATCACACATGTTTAGGCACCAATTATGGCTCCAGTAAGTGTTCAACACCAATATTGGCTCACTAAGCAAGCACTAATAAATTTTTAATAACATTAACCTATTTCATTCAAGTTTAAAATGATACAATTTTAATAGCATTAACTTATTTCATTCAATTTTAAAATGATATACTTTTAATAACCATTAACCTATTTCCTTCCGTTCAAAAAAAAAAAATTTAATAAATAAAAATAATTTATTTTAAAATCAAAAACTTTATATAAATGTATATAAAAAAATAATGAAAATATTTCAAATAATTGATTTATTTTAATGACATAATTTTAAATTATATATATATATAACTAGTTATTCATTTTTATTATTTAAAAATTATATTTTATTAATAGATTAAGAATTAAATCTATTAAAAAATTCTAGTCTTATAATTATTTGTTTAAATTTTTATGTTTGATAAACAAATAAATTTAATTTATTCTTGAAAGAGAAATCCAATCTTTCGCCTGTTGCTATTTCTCCCTATCTCCTCTTAATTAATTTTCCAATATTATTAAATTGGGTTTTAAACTTTTAAGAGCTGTTAACCCACTTCCTTTACTTCAAGGAAGATAAAATTTTAGTAAAAGTTATGTTTAATTAAAAAAATAAAATTCATTTATTGTTGAAAGAGATCACTTCTTTCATTTGGTACTGTTTCTTAATTAATCTACCGATATGAGTAACTTGGGCTGTAAAGTAGTGTTGGGAGCATAGTCAATCATTATTGGGTTGCATTACAGTAAAATTAAAGACAGTTTTACTCTAAATTTTCTAGCTTTTAATTCTTTTTATATGTTTCCGTATAATTTTACATAAAATCTAAAATCTCATGTCAAATTTAAGGACCACGCGAATTAGAATCTATAATTAAGGATTAAAAGATTGAAACATAACTATGCCCATTGTCGAGGGACATTTCAAGCAGAATCCGGTGCCGACAAAATTTACAGCCTTAGTTTACGCAACCGTGATGCTACTTTCTGTCATATCAACACAGAACTGTATCATGCATATTATGTAATCTATGTTGTGTTTTTCTGACTCTCTCTTTCTTCAGAGTCATAGTTAACTATTGATATCATGAGAGCTGTATTTAGTTTAAACTTTACTTTTCTCGCAAACAGTCATATCATGGTTTACTTTTCTCGCAGTCATATCATGGGAGCTGTATTTAGGTTACTTTTCTCTCAAACAGTGATATATGGGAGCTGTATTTAGTTTACTTTTATTTAGTGATATATCAGGCTTTTTTCGTACTAAAAAAACCGTGATGACCAGGCGAGGCGTGGCGAATACACTTACCACGTGGAAAATTTGGAAGCACAGACGAAGATGGAGTCTCCTTTGAAGCTATATTTCAAATTAATCCATGGATTGTCATGCTTACCACTAGTGTTATAAATGTCGGTGAGTTATAGTTGTGATTGCAAACACGCTGTCAATTTCGGATGCGCAACCTCTCAAAAGGGTTAAAGTCAGCGTCAATTTCAAAATGGTATTAAGCATATTTCAAACTAATCCGTACGCATTGCCATGCTTACAACCAGCGTTATAAATGTGGGTGAGTTATAGTTGTGGTTACAAACACGCTGTCAACTTCCGATGCGCATCCTCTCAAAGGGGTTAAAGTCAACTTCAATTTCAATATGGTATTAAGCATATTTATCGTAAGCAAATGTGTGACGTAAGTAAAGGATATTTTTTTGAGTCATCTTTACCTTCTAAAACAAATTTCTTATATTAACCGACATTGCCCCTTCAAACAACAATGGATTGAATTCATTGCAAAAAAACACTGAATTTTGAGTCTTTAATGCCAAATGAAATATGTCGACGGTAGTCAGCTTTGTCATGCTGAATCGGCAGGTTAAGAGCGGCGGCTGATGCACCGGGTTGGAAGTGGTCGGATAAGAATGCATCCCAATGTGGTCAGTTTCAGTCCTCTCATTACCCTTCATCCTTTCCTTTCATAGTTATTTGTTTAATTAATACCCATTATTTAAGGGTTTCCTATGGCCCTTTATCATAGGTTGAAGGTTTGCACAATGACTTCCTTATTGAATTTAAACAAGATCTTGGCGTCACACAAGTTTGCTATCACTTGAAATGGTTTTCTGTGTCCCCTTTCTATAAGTCATGCTCTTAGTACCATGTGTGCCTTAATTTTTTCTTATAGGATTCTATCCTCTACTGCTGGTTCACATATTCCACATTTCCTTCTTTTTGATCCTCCTTTTATTACCACCACATGCACACACACTGCGTAATGTGAAAATTTGCAGTTTCTCTCTTCATTGCATGGTCAACTCAAAAGTATGTATAATGCGTACACATTGCATACTCCCGGAGAAATTTGGTATCACTCTCATTCCTTCAATAATTACTACAATTTTTTTGTTCAACTACAAAATATGAAATTAAAACATTTAACTTAGATAATATATAAAAATTCCCAAATCCCCCTCATAGCTTCTATTCAAGAATAAGGATCTATGTTGGTTTCTTTTTTATTTAACTTTAGAAACTTGATAAATAGAAATATATATTTAAATCAAATGAATTTATCAAAATATCTATCTTGTCCATATTAGAATTATTATTGTCAGCTAAATATTTAAAAAAAAGTGTAACAATTGTTTCCCCCTTAAAGTAACACCATCATAAATGTTTTACTATTCATGAAAATGACTATTTATAGTAAATACAAATATATATTTAAATCAAATGAATTTATGAAAATATCTATCTTGTCCATTTTAGAATTATTATTGTCAGCGAAATACTTAAAAAGAAGTGTAACAATTGTTTTCCATTAAAGTAACACCATCATAAATGTATTACTATTCATGAAGATGACTATTTATAGTAAATAAAAATGGGTATGTTGCTTTCATAGCATCCTCCATATACCATGTTTCATCACATACTCTTAGTGCTTCCATTACACATTGATATACATGATGGCTTGGTTTTAGAGCTAATTATTATTATTTTTTTTATCTAGGATACATGGAGCTTTTGGCTAGAATTTTACCAATGGTTCTACTTGAATAGTAATTTAATCAATTATATGGTTATTATCATGTACATATTTTTAAATAAGGATAAAATGAAAACATTTTTTCCTTTCAATGTGGAGGTAAATCGAGCTCGTATACCACTAGCCCACCCTTTCTAGTATAACAAATAGTCTATCTTGGAGATAGCTAGGCACAAACCCCCATTCTCAATGAGATTATTTTTGAACTAATTTGGAGGTACACATGCTATCTGACCATGAACTCTTTATAAATTATGTTTGGACCAATATAACATTTTTGCCAATCTTTGGCTACCTTTAGTTTCTATCTTATTTTTATTATCTCTTTCTCTAATTCTTTTAGAATAATGATTGAACCATGATATTTTCTACTAGGCTAGTTTAACTGATTGGCATGTTAAATTTTCTTCCATACAATGCTTATATAGAACTCATCTTGAACGCATTTTTGTAGAAACCACTATAAACAAATTATAGCAAGGGTAGGTACTTTTCTCATTTCTTAGGTTGATGTATTGTATACTTTCTTAGCATGTCCTATAACACCTTATTTACAATTTTTATTTGTCCATCTATTTGAGGATGATAAGTAGAGATAAATTCCAATGGGTTCCGAAGACTTACGAATAAATATTTCCAAAAATTTGAAGTAAATTTACCATTCATGCAGAATTGGCCTCGGGAATGCCATGTAACCTAAAAAATTCCTTCATAAAAAACTTTGCAATGTCTATTTACTTATTGGTGGAATTCACAGGGGTGAAGTGAGTTTCCTTTACTCAGCGTGTCCATGACCACCATGATTGCATCATGCTATTTTGCTAGTTTAGCAAATCCCAAGATGAAGTACATGGATATGATTTCCCACTTATTCTAGAGTTGTTTTGGGTACAACAATCCAATAGGATGCTTATGCTCAACCTTAACCTATTGAAACTCCAAACAATTAATAATCTAGTTTCTAATTTATTTCTTAGTTCTAGGATAATAATACAATTTTTTTGTAGTTATTACCATCTTCTGATAACCTAGACGACTTTCATAAAGACTCCTATGAATCTTGTCCATTATAATACTTCTCGTATATTTCAATTCATGTATGTTCAACCTTACCTTTTACATTAGTAAGTTCTCTTCTACCAAGTAATAATCAACACACTTTAGCCCCTTAGGTTCTTCTTCTAAACATTATTTCACATAATTATAGTTCCTACCTCCTTGATAGGAATTTATGATTCCCTCTATTACTTTAAGACCATAAATGTTTATAGTTTCCATGTGTATATTTTACATTCTCCTATTTAGTGCATTTACTACTCAAATTTATTTTTCCTTCATGTATTGAATTTCAAAGTCACATAAATTGAGAAGAGCTATTCAAATGAGCTTGTCTAGAATTAAAGAAATGATGAACAAATAGATACCTTAACCCACTATGATTTATTGAAAAAACAAATTTTCTCCCCAAGAGAGAATTCCTTTGCACATTTAGTGTGTCTACAATTGTTGCATGTTCCAAATCATGGGTTACATAGAATTATTCACATTCATTCAACTTCCTATATTTTTCATCAATTCTTCATTTCGCTAGAGATAAAGATCACCAATGGAAATTATTCCATGGCAAAGAACACATGGGGAGTGCTAGTTTATACAATTTCCAGCATGTACAATTTGATATCTCCTTCCCAATTATATTTTGGTTGGAAAGTTCTTCCTTAATTTGATTTCCTTTGCATTTTGTTTTATTAAAAATAGTTAGTAAAAGTTTGAGCGATAGAATTTCGTTCATATTTCATTAATACTACAATAATATTTGTCTTTTGATCCTTTCTCAAGTTTGGACTAATGTAGATGAACGTTACATTCCTTTGAATATTTTCTTAGCTTGCTTTCAACTAGTATGTTTTAGTACAAACTTACTGTAGTAAAATTTATTATATTTTTCTTTGAAGATTTTTGATTTCTAGATTAGCTTAATTGAGTTGGAAATTTTTTTATGTTTTAATATTGATATTCTCACTTTTATGCTCTCAATAAACTCAACCCTTATACAGGAATGTTTTATATGTTTAATGTTTTATGTAATCTAGTTTTAGAGAGATGGTACAAATCTTGTTTTTTTTAAGTATACTAGTTTTATATCTCATAAACAATTTAATAAATAATTAATTGACAATCGTAAATACCTTGGTGATAGGATTTTGATAAATTTTACATTTTTGAAAGATGTTAGATTGTGAGATCTAATTTTGTTTCACTTAAACTTTGGGTTATCTTGAGTGTGTAACTTTGAAATAAGTATAATAAGTGTATTTTTTTTATTTTATTTTTTATTATTATATGGAAGAATGATTTTTAGCTTTTGAATTCTTATTAAAAAAGCTTTGAGATATGATTTAACGGAAAGTATTATAATTTAATGAAAGATATCATATTTTTTTTGGCTAAAAGATGTTTTCTTGTTTTAAGATTTTTTTTGGGTCTTTTCCTAATTCATAGCTACTAGATTGATTTGATATTTATTTCACTTTTCTTTATTTTTATTTAATCTAGACATATATTTTCTTTTATTTAGTTACTCTTCTTTCATTATGTTTTATTTCTAGCAAATTTCTTGGTTTTGTAATTCTTCTTAGTGCTTCAGTAAATTCTCTAGATGAGCATTTCAACTTTGTTGAAATAAAATTTTCCCTGAAATATGTTAAATAAATTATAAAAAATGAGAGAAA
>APFE030344892.1:30724-46737 GCA_000404065.3 Pinus taeda
AGTAGAATTTTGTGCTATGGTGAATTTGATGAATTACAGGTATTACTATGACAGAAAAAAGATTACCTCTGTTAATATTATGGAGCTAGCCTTGACTATGAACATCATTCCTTTGTTGTTGAATGGTTCCTTAAATATTCAACCACTACTCCAGATAATTGATATTGGTTCTGTTACCTCATTACTCTATCTGATGGAACACATCAACACAAGACTTTGCTACCATCTGCATATAGCCCACAAGTTGCATATGAAGACATCCAAATTGGCTCAATAATTCTACTTAAAAAATCAATTGGCACGGTGCTTCAAAACTCCTCTTAACGCCCAACCTTTGAATTTACCCTCTTTTATTTTTTGTCTTCTATACTCTTCCTGCATTACAAAAATAAAAAAACAAAAATGGAATCTTCAGTAATATATTTCTCATTTGTTTACATAAATCCCATCCGAGTGGTTAAGCTTGAAGTTGTGATGCATATAGTAGCATTGACCAAGGACTCATCAACACTACTACATGCAAAGGAAGGTACATCCCAGTATAGCTCTTCATCATCACAAGAGAACTTTCCCTCTATAGTTACACCACTAATTACGGTGACAACTACCACTATTCCATTCAAGACACTAAATCCCTACCAAAAGTATTGGTCAATCCAAGGTAGAGCATCTGCAAAAAAAACATTAAAGACTTACAACAATGTGCGAGGCTCAGGAAAAGATTTTGGATTTGACGTTATCAATCATGATAAGGAAGAGATCCACCTTTCTGCATTTGCTGAATTGGCCAAATCTCTTTACAGTCTAATTCAAGTTGGCCAGCTATACATTGTTTCAAATGGCACAGTTAAAGAAGCAAACCCAAACTGCAACCACCTCAAGAACAAATGGGAAATTTACTTTTTTGTTGCTTCCACTGTCAATCCATGTTCCATAGATGATCTAACATTTCCTTATCAGAGCTTTCACTTCAAAAATATTACTGAAATAAAAAAATGTAATTCCAAATACGAATGTGGATGTCATTGGTGTTGTTACCTCCACCTCACCTGCATCAACAATTCAACGAAATACGGAACTGAAACATTAACAAAAACACTCATATCAAAATACAAGTCGGGTTTTAACATTGATGTAACATTATGGGGAGATCATTGTGACTCTATAGGACAAAACCTTGTTGAGTTCTACTCTTTTGACAACCCACCAATCCTTGCAATCAAAGGAGGTCATGTATCCGAATTTAATGGAACAACAATAGGGACAATATCAATGAGCACTCTCATCATAAATCCACAAGTTGAATAAACTCATCAACTACATGCATGGTTCGGTGAAACAAGTTATAGCTCTCCTTCTCCATCTTTGAGTAGAAACTATGGTGTTGCTTCGAAACATGCCCTATCACAAAAGACGTTTCATGAAATTGCTTGTGTGCAAGCCACCGATAAAGCAATATTGATTTCAGTATGTGCAACGATAACTGCTCTTCACATGGATGACTTCTACTTTCTAGCATGTCTATTAGATTTCAATGGAAAAAAATGCACGAAAAAGGTTGTGGACCATTCTAACAATCTTTGGGATTGTACAAAATGTAACAACAACTTCCTAGAAGGTGATTACCGTTACAAAATTAAAATTGAGCTGCATGACCACACCGGGCACCTACAGAACATCACAACTTTCAATGACATAGGAAATGAGCTCATGGGCATCATGGTAAAAGACCTATTCCTTCTTTCTATCGAACCAACTGATTTGCAAGAAATTTGTCGCTAAATTTCAGGACGCCACTTCCTTCTAACACTTTCCATTGAAATGGATTGTTTCAATGGTGTTGAGTGCTTGCAACCAATACTGATAAATTTAGAAGAAATTCAATATGCCTCTGCAAGTAAAGAATCCCTCATTGGCATTCAAGCAATGCCCACTTCAAAACGACCTATTGTTTTCCGCCTTTGAAATTTTTTCATGATTTCTTCAAACAATATTGTTTGTACATAAATTGACATTTCTGCATAGCTCATTGTTCCATATTATTGTAAATTACACCCATGCTGCTGTGCTGCACACTTTTTCTGCAAATACCCTTTTTCAGTTATTCCAAAATATGTATGTTTACCCCTTTGCATTTTACATAATATAGATATCAACATTTGTAAAGACTTACTACATGAGTTTTCCATTCGTTGTTTACATGGCTATACATTGATCTCTTTCTTGATAATCTCTTCATGCTATTTCTCAATCTTGTTGAAAAAAATGAAGAAGAAGAAAGAAAAATATTGGTTATCTTGCTCTTCTCCTCTCAATAATAGATGCCATAATAACATATGTTTTTGTAATACTCCCAATTGCATGTTTTTCCTTTTACCTATTCTACCTATACTTCAATGATGTTCAAATTAAAAAAAATAATTCTAAAACTTGTAATACATTCTCTATACATGCAAAACTCGTTTATGAAAACTAACATTAATTATTTGTACTTGTTTAAATATGCCAAAAAACACTCAAAATGCGAATAAAAACAAGCAGTGTCGTCTAATTTATGCACAACACAAGGATACAATAAATGCACGTCAGCGACTTCTTTATAAAAACTGCAACAACCCTACTACTTCGTCTACATCCCTTCCCACCTCAAATGCTCTCCCAACTATACAAACCAACCCACCTCACCTTCATCAAATCCAGTATAACCCTCCCCTTAATGAAGAACATCACCGCTTTCGATAAAGGATAGATGAACTTTCTACCATGCATGTTTGCACAATATGCAAAGAATCATACCCAGGAATGAAAACAAGACTTTTACACGGTAGACTTTCTTGTTTTCGTTGTGCATCATCTAATTCTACCAATCATTTTTCTCAACTGAACAACATGAACCCCCGCGAGCAACCATATGTCCTTCAACATTTAACACAAGTTGAAGAAATGCTCATTGCACAGGTAAACCCCATTCTACAAGTCACTCATGCCCATGGTGGTCAACACAAATATAGTTTCCATAAAATAAAATTCCCTCAAGACATTACTACCATTGCCAAATACTTACCCCAAATGATTTCTGACTTAGACATCCTCATTGTGAAAAGGCACAATCCATCTGAAAAGGCTTATGAATTCTTCGTTTGCAAATCACGTGTCCTTGCAGCACTTGAATACAAAATAAAAATGACCCTTACTACAATGATGTTCAATTCAGTTCATCTACGATTTCTTCTCTACGAGATCACCCTACATATATTTCTTCTCTTCTCCATAATGTAACCACCTCCTCTTTTTAACCCCATCAAACAACTATTAATTATACTTATGATACTGATGTCATGCTACCTCCATTAGAAATACAACCCTCTTCTTTCATTCCAATACTCCCAAATTCATGTACTGAACTTGAGCGCATTTGTGATTATTTGCACTTGACCCATTCAAATTCATCAAGCTCTATTGATTGGCCTCCAATATGTTTAATATCTATGAATGAATACAACACCGTAGGCCTCTTTGCCATGGAATTCCCCACACTCTTTCCTACATGCATTTCCATGATCATGCAACCAAGACTTACAAAATTTTATATGCATGAATATGCTTTGCACTTGCTACACTACCATGATAACCGCTTTGGCCAACACCGAAGATTCCGCTACTATCTTTATAACATTCTAATGCGCCATTGTAGCCAAACAACAACCAGCTTTTTTGTGAAGAAGTACATTGAGAATAACTTGCCAACAATGGTTTCAGACCTACGACAGTGTCTTCATGACTCTCCAAATTCAAAATTACTCGAGCAAATAATGCGGCTCAGTTCAGGCCTATGAGGAACACGTTCTTTCTGGAACAAATGACAATCTCAGCTGACTGACATGATAACACAAATAGGAAGTCCGAAATTATTTTTCACTCTCAGTGAAGTTGATACTAAATGCATGACTTGCACAACATCATGCCTACCAATGTTCCTTCCAGTTCAGGCAACCACTTCCAATGGAGAACTCAAAACATAATTAAAAACCCACATCTAACATCCCAATATATGTATTGTAGATTTACAATTTTTCTCAAAGAAATCCTGTAAAAAGGCCTCCATGTAATATACTACTGGTGCAGGTACTTTTTAAATATTTATTTCCCTCTACATTAATTTCCTACACTACATATATGTTTTAACCAAATTTTCCCTTCATATTATATTCAGATACAAATGGCAACATAGAGGATCTGCACACATTCATGGCTTCCTCTGATTGCAAAATGCAACAAATATGGAGACAATTGACTGGAAGAATGCATTAGAATTTGCTGATGCACAAAAGTATTTCGACCACTATGTAACTACCTAGAATCCACGCCAGCCAGAAAACTCAAATATTTCACTTTACCAATCAACAATTCATGACCATGTCTTCTTGACACAACATCAATATTTAAGTCCAACTAGTCTGAAGACTATACAGAGCTCATCAACTGCGTTCAACATCAAACAAAGTGTCATGAATCTTCCTGTGTTCACAAGAAAGACAATGTACTTAGCTATTAGTATGGAGTACCATGGGAGTTAAACTCCACATCTTCACTTTTCATTGATGATAAAGGTCATAACACCTACGTTCCTGCTTGCAATGATGAAAGATTGAATATTCGCAATGCCGACCTACTTTCTATCTAGAGAGGGAATGTTGATTATCAACCAGTTCTATCTCTCCATGCTGTGTTAAATGATATTTCAAAGTATGCAGCAAAAGCATAAACAAGATCTCAGAGCTACCATCAAATGCTATCATGGCTTTCACAAAGTGCCATTCCAGAAGCACCTATTGTTGCTGTTATCCAGAAACTCCTTACCGAAACCATTGCCGATAAAGACATTGGAGTGCAAGAAATATGCCATATGTTACAAAAGCTACCTCTCTCTCTCTCTCTGTAGCCGTAGATTTCTTTCTTTGAATGTCAGCAGAACTGTTTTCAAACGTGTTTCTCAAGATATTGAGAATCCTCGTTCAACACCAAACTTTATCCTTGCATACATGAACAATCCTATTTCATTAGAATCACTCCCCTCCTTGAAGTTGCATACTCTTGGTCATATTCTGCCCATCAAAAAAAAAAAATGGAAACACATATTCCCTCCAATGATTGTACAAGTCTTGCCATGATACAATGTCATTGCTTCCTCCGACGATCCTTCTTATGCCACTTTTTGCTGGAGTGAATTACTATAATATTTCCCTTGCCACACACTCCCCAATGATATTGGTTCAACTGATGCAAAAATAATTTCACACTGCGAACAAAAAAAGGATACATATACACCATGGCATGTCCACCGAGAAATTGAAAACCACAAACCCCACACACTAAAGATTAATCTACCTCTAACCCCCCTCCTGATTCCATGCCAATGAATGAATGGAAAATCCTCTCTTAGCTCCACCCAGGTTACAATATTGAAGTTGATGACCTCGACATGATTGGCTATCGCGACTTTGATGCAAACCACAATTGGTCACATCCTACTATCCGTATCCACTTGCAAGAAACTGCCATAGATTTCATTGAATTCAACTGCTCAGCTATTCAAAACCAACAACATTCTTTTTCCAGCCTTCCCCAAGATCACACATTATCTCCTACCCAAAACATAGCTTTTACCACTATTTTTTCACACTTCAAAATCCCTTCACCAAAACCCCCATGCAGAGTCATCATACAAGGAACAGCTGGGACAAGAAAATCCCATTTGATTAAATGTTTGCACATTGTATTTGTGGAAAACTCACCAACAAACAAAAACACTTTGTTTTTACTTACACCAATCGGTGTTGTAGCTTTCAACATAAATTCCCTCACAATTCACTCTGCCCTTCGTATCCCTATCCAAACAATGCATCCTCTTGAAGGCTAGCCACTCCTACAGCTACAAGAGCAAATCTATCATGTAGAATACATTCTCATTGATGAAATGAGCTTCATTGGTGGAAAAATGTTTTCTCACATTGACGATCATCTAAAAGAGGCATTCCCCCTTCACCAAAATGCACCATTTCATAATTGCTCAATTATCCTGGCAAAGATTTAGGCCAGCTACTACTTGTAAAAGACATTCCTCTGTACGCTGGTACATCACGTGGCACTACACTTTGGTGCAACTTTGACACATTCATAACACTTTCAACCATTTTTCGCCAACAAGGAGGTAGCCTGTCCCATGTTACTTTCCGGAAAATACTCACAAATCTCATAAATGGAATATCTACACTTGAAGATTGGCAACTCCTAATGTCAAGGACAAATTCCTCTCTTACACATGAAGAGAAACACACATATGAAGAATGCATACACCTATATGCAACGAACAACTCAGTTGTCTTGCATAATAAGAAAATGCATCAAAAATTGAACATTCCAGTCGTGCTTTTCCCTACAACACAACAAAGGCAGAAAACTTCTACTACAATAGAAGATGAGCATTTTCCTGCAAAAGTGCTCTTATGCAACGAAAAAAAAGTTATGTTCACCAAAAAATTGTGGGTAAATGCAGGCCTTGTCAATGGCACACTTTGGAGAGTCATTTCAATATTTTATTCAATTGACTCAAAGCCCCAGGAATTACCATCCTTCATGGTTGTCGAATTTAGGAAATACAAAGGAATACCATGGGACATTTCACATCCAACATATGTAACCATTTCTCCCATCACAAGGGGTACACGCTGTCAGATACCACTTCGAATGGCATGGGATTTAACAATACACAAGTCACAAGGATTGACATTAGACAAAGCAACAGTAGACATTGGCACCAAAGAACGAGAAGGGCTAACGTTCACTACAATTTCAAGAGTGTGGTCATTGGCAGAAATTCAAATCAATCCAGCATTTCCATTCTCACACATTGCAAAAATGCTTGAGAATCCATATCTTAAACGTAAACAACAAGAGGAATTATTGCTCGCATCAAAATCTGTGCAGGAGAATACACTCTAGCCAATTGTACAACCTGTCTTCTAGATTTACCCACATCGTAAACACCACTTACTACATAACCAAATTTCACATACATTTGCTTTCTATTACATTTAACCTCATATTATTTTATATTAGTTTAAAAATCATTTATTTTATTTCAAACCTTCAAACAAAATTTTTCCCGCAAAGAATGGCAAGGTCTAGCATTCACTGCAATTTCAAGGGTGGTTAAGTAGCAAGAGGAATCACTACTTGCATCAAAATATGTACAGGAAAATGCACTCTAGCCAATCGTACCCTGTCTTCCATATTTACCCACATGTCAAACACCACTTGCTACTTAACCAAATTTCACATACGTCCCCTTACTATTCCATTTAACCTCATATTGTTTCATAATTATTTAAAAATTTATTTATTTTACTTCATTTCTTAAAAAAAATATGCTTTCAGCAAACACATCCATTGTCACTTACAATGTTTTCTTTTTTGATGGCCATAGGTATGGATACATGCTACCTACAAATGTTGTATGAGTATTGCTAAGAAAATCAGCAACAAGAACTTACCTTACAAGATATGCAAGCAAGGATCCTACCCCGACAATCATTCCCTCTTTAACATTTGCTTCCAACCATTGAATTTTTATGCAAGATAATAAAAATACTAAAAAGAACAATACACATCCATGAAAGCAACGCACAGAGGAAAATGCAGAATCAATTGCAGGAACAACTCGCACATTTTGGCACCACAATAAACATTAATTGGTGTTACTGATGCCATGCCCCATCATGCATATATGATTAGTTGCTCATTGTTAATTACATCTCTATGTCATAGAATGGTTTTATTTCATATATGTTTAGATGTCAAAGAATACTTTCAATGTATATATGTTTAGTTATTAACTACCAAACACGTCTCTGTGTATAGACCATATGTAAAATTTCAAGAAATACATTGCAAAGCATGTACAAAATTGTTTCCACTTTAATGACAATACTCATCAACATTGTATATGATTCAAATTTCAGTTGCTCATCATTGTATATAATTACTTGGTAATGTTTTACTTTTAAATATATCATTAAAGACGTTTCTAGTACAGTTTCATCAACCAAAATGCTCAATTACGCCTCTGTTTTTAGATAATAATATATTATTAATTTCCTAAAATAGATAATGCTAAAGCTCTTGCTATTCTGGTTTGTTTCAGCCCATTAATATACTTTCCAATCTTTGCTCATTTGAAAAATTTTAGGAGCTAAACTGACACTTTCTAGCTTCACTACATTTGTATGCACAACTGGCTTTTCTCTATGACTATGCAACATGTCTTCCTTTGCCTCTTCCTCCACATCATCCAATACAAAATTTGTTCTATGACATACCCTCCTTCCTCCATCTGCTTAGCCAAGCTGTTCAACACTGTGTATATTTTCTCAGCTTGAGGGTGTACCTTGTCTCCCAAAATGAATGCATGCCATTTGGTAGTTCCACAAATTTCTAACATATCAAACCATAGCCACAACATTGTGCCAACTAACCACATTCAACCCCAAGGGATGTTTTGTGCAAACAAGAATAGTTAATTTTGCTTAGAATTTCTCTGTTACTAGTGTTGTATGCCGGAAGATGACAGGAACACTAGGTTAAACAAAAAATAGGGAAAAGAACAAAAGTTAACCGTGAAAGCAAAAGGAGGTTAGCTTGACCAGAAAGGATTCCAAAGAGTTGGATGCCATGGTAGTGAACATGTCTATTATGCAAGACTTACATACCCAAGGTGAGACTTTCCATGTTGACCATAACAGATGGACCATGGTCTCAAGAACCCCAATGGTAGAGCAACCTACTCCAGCATTGCATTGGTACAAGGTTGACTACAAGGCCTCTGTTAAAGCCTCTGTTAAAATGAGGTGTGATAGGTGTGCCTTGAAAGAGAAAGCTACACTTCTAGATCAAATTGTTAAAGGTACCTATCATGAATAGGCATGTAGCTTCACAAAAATAGTAGAAAAGGCATTCTCATTAAAACTTAGGTCACATTTTTTAGCAGCAGAAAGTACCCAAAAAATGTATAGGCTTGCCCAGCTGGGTGTTCATCCTAAGCATTTTTTTTCTTGTTGGTTTTAGTTCCTTTTCATAATTGTGCTTCCAATCTCTTCAAAATGTCCGCATTCTCCCAGCTCAATAATAACAGATGACAGGATGTCCAAACCCCCTAACTCTAACAATCATTGGCAATATAGGGAACTGATATGTAGTATCACTATAAAAAATCATCAATGAATTTGAGAGGGTCAATGCAATCATGAATTACATCCTCAGGGAAGTGATCAGAGAGCTAAGGTGACCCAACCATAAGATCATATCCCTTACCACAAACTCCCAGCCATGGGATAGATAGCCACTAAACAGGCTATTAATTCCCAACCCTAGAGAGACCATTTTACGATAGTCCCAACAAAGAAGGTCTCCCACTGCTTTTACTCCAACTGCATTTTGTAGATGCTCCAACAGTATGCTAAAAAATTTCTTCTGCCATTTCCTCGTGGAATCCAATCTGTAGCATAGCTACCAAACAAATGAGAACGTGACATGATTTACAAATTTCATGTTTCAGAATCCCAACTCATTTAAGATCCACAACATATTCTGGTTCTGTTTTTCCATTTTTAAAATCTTACCTTCCAATTCAAAAAATATCACCATATTTCACAACATTTTGTGTAAGGTTTGGCAAAATTTCATACGCGCTTTCCAAAAATGACCTTAAATATATCTTAAATATGCATATATCTAAAAAATGTTGCACAAACTTCTTTGGTTTTGAACTTTAAAATTTATGCTTTTCTAATAGGTCGAAAGGGGCTAAAAGAGGGGGAATGAGTCGTTCTTAGCTTTTTCTGTAATTGCTACTTGTTGTGAAACACTATTGGTTGTTTGAGATATTTGGATGGAATTTTAAAGAGAGGTGGACTATGATGGCTTTACTTATGGGAGTATTTGGAGTCTTCTAACTTGATCTCAGGTCAACCAGAAGGAGATTCTCTATGATGTCCTATCCAACATGTTCATTTTTCCTTTTGACAAGCTACTATGAAGATCCTTCTTCTGCAAATGAGCCCTTCCCTTCCTTCTCATTATGTTGGATCTGTATTCTCACATCTTAGTAAAAAATATTTTACAAATGATTTGTAATATGATTTATTTCTATTTTTGTTAGCTGTATTTCAACTTCTTAAAACAATAGCTTTTTGTCTTCCAATTATGTTTACAACAACTATCAATAGTTGATAGACACGAAAGAAAAAAATGTCAATAGATCATATACACCTGTAAAATGGCATTAAGGGGTGGCTCCAATTTGAGATGGGCAATAATTTATGCCACTTGCTGTCTCAAATTTTTTAAACAACAAATAGAAAAACAAAAAAGCACATGCCTTCTTTATGTATTCATGAAAGTGAACCAGCTTGCACAACTTGCTGCAATTAGGTTGGTTGTAAGAGACAAGATGATAAAGCAATTGCTTTCAAAACTAACAGAAATAGTCATAATTTGGTAGTGTATGGTCAACAGTTTCATTACTAACTAGAAAAATTAAAAATAAGCTTAAACTTTAAGCATTGGGCTTGAATAAGTGAAAATAAGCTTTGACCATTGGGCATGAATAATTTTTTTGATTCAAGGAAATAGTGTGAATGCCATATGGATGAGGGAAGAGATGTATTTATTATATAGAAAACTTATAGATGAGGGAGAATATATATTTATTATACAAAACTTAGAAAACAAATTTTCATAAAAACAAGAAATAACATAAATTAATATTATTGTCAAGGTCCTAAACAAAATTTCTACTCAAGAATAAACAATAAAAATGAAGGACAATGTGGGTTGTATTGAAAAACCTACAAAATTCCCCAAAGAATGGCACGAAATCGAGTGTAGTCTCCCTCTACCTTCTGTCAATTGAGTAATAAATATGCACTCTTTCACCTGGGCTTTTCCATCATAAGAAACTACACTAGAAGACTCAACAAATTATATGGGAATCTTTAGGCCGTGACTTTTCAGTTGTAACAACCTACTATGTGTAGGCTGCCTCACTTTGGCCATCAAGTGGAAATCACCATCATCAGGTTTGATCTCAATTTGTGGTTATGTTATTTTTAATTTATCTTAGTTTATCTGAATCTGCCTCCAAAGTGAGCAAACTAAAGAATTATTTTTTGGTGGGAAGTTAACAGTATCATTTTGTGGTTTGGGGTTTCCAGCTTGAATTACTGGCAACATACATGGGAGATGAACTTGTTGCAATCTATCGATATTTTCGAAGCTTGGCAGTTGAAATTCCATTCTCTACTACAAGAGACAATTTGATTAAAATATTTGACAAGGTATTCACCTTTTTTTCTGTGAAGTAAATATGACTAAAATGAATATAATTTTTATCTGGTATGGCTCTTCATGTAGGTGTTCAAGCGCTAAAGTAGGCAGTGTTATGTTCATTTAGTGTATTATATTTTTAGTCTCTTGAAAATTATTGTTAGTATTTAACTTGCAAGAACAACAGTTTGTTGTAGGAATCAGAGATGATGGATCTTTCTCACTATCAAAATTTTTATTACTGTACATCAGGTTTACAAATTCTTGATTGTCTTGCATTGACCGTTTTATTATTATTAGAGCCAATTCTGCACATGCTCATTGATAACTTATGAAAATTTCCAATTTTAATTTGGGTTTTATTCTTCCATAGTGTATTATGCTAAGACTAGAGGGAAAGGGAGAGGTGATGGGAGGATTTCCCTTAAGGATCAGAAATAAGGGGCAACCATATCAAAGAGAAAGCAACTAAATATTTCAGAGGTTAACAGGGCTTTTCGAATTCGTTTCGTTCGCCTTAATGGGATTCTATTTACGCACACAAGGAATGCTTTGTTTCATTCTTTCAACTTTTCAAGCCAGTTTTTGACATTGTGTTTGGTGTTTTTCTAGTTCACAAATACCTCTTTACTTATAAATTTCAAAAATTTTAAATTTCCAGCCTTGAGACATTTGATGAAGTTTGTTTCTCTGCAATATTGGTTGATGGCTCAACTTTTAGTAGACTTGTGGTTCTCTAGATTGTGTCAATTCTAATATTCATAGTTCATAATATAATCCTTCTGTTACGGTTTTCTTCCAGAATGACTCTGAAGAATGTTACCAATATCAGGAGATCAAATCCTTGGAACAAGTCTCAAATCAGAGCATTAGGTCATTTATCAGGGTTTGTATTGTTGTCATGATTTCTGCATTAGGCTTTCTTACATGAAGATATAAGGTGAAGAAGAAAATGGTGAAGCCCAAGTCTGAACAAGATGAATTTCTAAGGCCTTATCTTCTTGCTTGGACAGAATACTATATGGGAGCTCATGGCACCTCTTGTTGGGTGTGAACTTCTTGTTGGTGACTGAGATCAGAAGCAGGGACCATTAACTTCCTTGTTGGGTGTGAACTTCTTGTGGGTGGCTAAGAACAGAAGTAGGGACCATTAACTTCCTTTCTAGGCAGCATGAATACCTGATACAGTTGTGTACATTACCAACAAGGGTTTTATGTCATCTAGGAGTTGCATCTACAACATGGAGGTGTGAGCACTGAAGGGAAGGACAATCATTCTCATTTCTGGGCATTACCTCCTCTTGGTAACTTGATATTCGTCCTTGTAGCAACCATACATTCAATATAAATACCATATACATGTTGTAACAACTAATATTACAAAAAATACTCATTATCTACATTTCTATGCATTTTTCAAGCATTTCTAACAGTGTGGTATTCATTCCCTATTTTTGTTCTCACTTGTGATTGGCAACTTTTTCTTAAGCGCACTTTTGTATTTCTGTTTTTAGCACTTGTGCTTGGATTTTGCATTCTCTCTCAAGCAACACTAGGGAGAAACCTCTCTCTAGGGTACTTGTAAGGAGGATATTTCAAATTTTGGGTGAGATTTGGTTCCATCCTAAGCTGTAGGAAATGCCTAGTCCAACCATGTTTCAATTCTTGAAATACCCAAAAATGGGTACAAATTGCCTTGGAAAAATTTCCAGCCATAGCATATGACATTTCCAAATATAGAAAGATCTCACAGTAAGGGCAACACTCTTTCCAAGCCATTCCATCCATCTCTGGTGACATTTTAGGCACTTTATTACAAGTTTCTAGGCCCATTTTAGAGCCCGAGAGCGGTATGGGACACTTAGGAAAATATCACCCTATCCATGACTCCATGCCAAGCACCTTTTAAGACAAAACAAAGATAGGGATTCAACTTTGAGCTTGTCACCTTGGTAATCATTGGTAACATTTAATCTTAAAGTAAAAGGATAGAAAAGGTGAGATAAATGAGAGTGGATAGAAAAATTAAGATAAAGGAGAACACTAAATTTGACTTATTTTTTTAACAATACCATTAATTGTTTCAAGATGCTTGAGAGTGGTTCTAACAGAGAAGCAAAGGTTTATGTATGTACTTGTCAAGGTCGCTTCTTGCTGAAAATCATGACCATGATAACTTGGTATGTTTGAAGAAGGATGAAGCTATTAGGCTGACCAGTCTTTAAGTCAGCCTAATTGCACTCATCATACTAAGGATAACAAAGGTCCAAAGGAAATCTATAATAACTTCAAAAGTCTCTTTCCAACAATAAATACTACTCTAGTCCATTGACTTGAAACTAATTTCTCCAACCTAAAGAAGGGTGACTTCGACACAACTGAGGAATATATTGCAGAGTTTAAAAACCTGAAGACCAGCATTATTCAAACACGCAAAAATGACAAATTAGATTTGGAATATGTAAGTGTTTATAAAAATAGGATCTCTACAACATTCAATATCTTTTGATCTTATATTCTATAACATTTCTTTATTTTCAAGGATCTCATAACTCCTACTCTTGAAGAGGTTTTCTCTAATCTCATTCGGCATCATATTAATTTGAGGAATATTGGTGAGTTTCCCTTTTGAGATCAACCCAATTCAAAGGTTGTCTCAACCCCTTCTAAATTTGAGTCGAGCAAAGGTAAAGAGGAATACTCAAAAATCCTTCCAGAAGGAATACTATGCACTTTTTCCTTCTTCTTAGAAAGAGTCAATTGTTGATTCTGAAGCCACCCAACACATGACCAAGCATGTCCATCTTCTTTCTAATTATAGACAACAACATAATAGAGAGAAAGTGGTTGTTGGCAACAATTCAATGACACATGTTGTGGGTTGTGGTGATGTCATCATTATTACAACTAAGTTTATCTGTAAGTTTGTCCATTTTGTTAGGATCCTCAAATTGAGAAGAAGCTGTAGTTTGTGTTCCATAATCATGCTCTTGAAACATTAATTATAATATGAAATATTTTAGTCTCAAAAAACTGGAAAATTTAGTTTATCTGTAAGTTTTCCCATTTTGTAAGGATTGTCAGATTGAGAGGAAGTTCTAATTTGTGTTCCACAATCATTTTCTTCAAACATTAATTATAATATGAAATATCGTAGTCTCCAAAAACTAAAAAGTTTATGTTATGCCATTGTGAACAAAATGAGTAGAAATATAAAAATATTTATTAGTAATTAAGTAAATGAAATATCAAAATTGTATCTTACTTGAGATTTCTTATTGCATTGCACTAGTGTGGCAGGTTGCACAAAACATGACATAGTACATAAATGTTGGAGCAGAGTTTTGGTTGTGGAAGAATATGAAAAAATGGAGCAGAGTTGCAATTGTGGAAGCATATGTTTATGTAAAAGTTTTAATCATGACAAATAATAACATCAAATTCTGTACATATTTATAGTTTGTCATTTTGGTGTACCATAAACCATATTGTGTGTAACCAATGCCCAAATTGACAATACAAATGCGATTTTAATATATAGTTATAAATATATATATATATATATATATATATATATATTATATATATATATATATATATATATATATTAATCTATAATATATATATATATATATAGATTCTCTATTTTTAATATTTTGTTAGAAAAATACCTTGTACTTTTTAAACTTTTTATAGAAATTCAACAATTCCAACTTCATAATTCTATCGGCCTCTCTTTGTACCTTTTGGGACAATTGCTAGTTAATATGGGTTCAACAAAACATGTTGCTAGTGGTTTCACGCAAAAATTACTATTGGCAACAAAAACAATATAAATATCTTATGCTGCAATTCCGCAATGCAACTAGAATGATGAATTAAAATTACAGATCAATGGTTGAGTTCACCTACGAATTAAATCAATGATTGTTGAGCACTATCTTTTGGGGATGTTGAGTTTTATAATGCCAAACTAACAAATAATAATAATGAATAAAAATGCCTGAAAATTAAAAAATACCCATGAATTAAAAAAAAAAAATTCAAGGACATTTAGAGAGAGGTCAGAGGAGATAGAGGGGTTATAACTCAATTGTCTATATTTGTCATTATCTTGTATGATTTTATTTACAAATTGATTTGATATTGAAATTTTATTTGATTGAATTTATTAATAATTTTATTAAATATTTTTTATAGATTATTGAGTATTTGAAATAAGTTTTATAAATTAAAGATTATGGAAAAAATAAAATAATAAGAATTCATTCTAGATACTAGGATTTTAACAAGATTTTAAAATATTTTGTTAATGGTTGTTTCTATATTAATGGTTTTTTCAGTTATTTTAGGAGTTAAAAATAAATATAATCCTAAATAAGGAATGAGTTAGCAAAAAAAATTAATTCTTCTTCTTCTTCTTTTCCAGAGAAAACAATTACAATTTTTATTATGTAAATAGGGAATAAAAAATACATTTTATTGATACATCAAGTGTGTATGTGATCCTAAGTAGATACATGCTTGATATAGTGCAAACATTTGGCAAAGAAGCAGTAGGGAATGAAATCTTAAAGATACAAAATCTCTAAAGATAAAAAGTCTCTAGCCACATAACATAGAGAAATTAA
>APFE030344892.1:56453-116980 GCA_000404065.3 Pinus taeda
ATCAATAACTTCTAAATTAAAATAAATAAATAAGAATAATTAAACCCCTAAAATTTTCCATAATATCTATCAATAACTTCTAAATTAATTTTTATTTTTTTTACTATCATAATATCCTAAATTGATATCAGGTTATTATTGGGGTGGTCAACCGAACATGAGGAGCTAAATTATGGTGGACATGGATTGAAAACCCTACCTTACCATGGGCTAGACATTGGAAAGAAAAATATGTTCCAGATTGTGACACTCAGGAACTCATCAGACTACAGGACACCCCGGAAGGCTCACCCATATGGAATCATGCCAAACGAAACAAGAATCTAGTTCAGGATAATAGCTTTTGGGAAATTCGTAATGGCGGGCTAGCTTTGTTCTGGGAAGATGCCTGACAACAGCTACGCAAACTCGACTCTCCTGAATTAACAACCATAAAGAAAACTTATCAAGCTCAGGGTAGATACAAAGTCAACCATTACTGGCATCAGCACAGCACATAAGATAATTGGAGGGACTGGATAAACTTTAATCCTGAGAACGCAGAGGTCAACAATCATACAGCTCAACATTTCAATGAGCGCATCCTAAAAAGAAAGATCAGGAAAACTGAAGAGGATGACAAACTCAGGTGGGGTCTCAAGGGAAATGGCAATTTCTCACTGAAAGAAGCCGGAAATATATTAGAAAAGGAAGAACAGGGAGAGATCCTGCCTTGGTGCAGCAAAGTTTGGGATAGTCTTCTATGGCCCAAGATCAAAACCTTCCTTTGGCTTCTGATGAGAAATAAGACCCTTACTTGGGACAATCTGTGCAAGAAAGGCTTTGAGGGACACTCTCGGTGCCCTATGTGTCTAGAGGAATTGGAATCACTGAACCATCTTTTCAACACCTGTGAATGGGCCTCTCAATTATGGTGCTGGAAGGAAGGGATCCTCAGCAGTTCGGACCGGCGGATAGATTCAATTCATAGCACTATTCTGAATTGGAGAACAAATTTCTCTGGTATACAAAGAGTCAATAGTATATGGAAATCGGCACCAGGGTTTCTACTTTGGTCTATATGGAAGGAGCGTAATCGAAGAATTTTCCAAGATGAATACAGGAACATCAATTTCTCTAAAGACAACATAATTACCAACATCCAACAATTAATTCAAACCAAATGCAGAGTGGAAAGCAATGAAAAGCCCACAGCACTGGACTTACGTATTTTAAAAAGCTTCCGGCTGGAGGGAATCATCAGTCACATTGTTCCGCAACACGGAATTCAACCACCCTCACAAAGCGATAAATGGCAATGCCCACCGGATGGTGGTCTGAAACTGAATTTTGATGGGGCGTCGCGCAGCAACCCTGGCATGGCTGGTATCGGAGGTGTTTTACGTAATCAACATGGAGATATACTGCATATTTACTACAAAGCGCTTGGGGAAAGCACTAACAACGAAATGGAATTTGCAGCCCTGGAACATGGTCTTAGAACTGCGAATTCTCGAGGCCTCCGTAACCTAATTGTGGAAGGAGACTCCTCTCCGGTCATTTCCACAGCTCAAAAATTGCAGCGGGGGATAAAAGCAAACAAGGCCATTAAGCACTGGAGGTTAGCCAAAGTAACTGAAAGAATTGCAAAACTCATGGAGGGCATGCAGGGTCTAGTCTTCCAGGCGATCCGACGTCGAGCAAATAGGTTGGCGGATTACTTGGCGAACTATGGAGTAGACAGTCAGGGAAGAGGATGGGACAGTTGTTGGGAGGAGGTGAACTGTTCGAACTTGAAAAATCAATGCACACAGCTGGTGCAACAAGACGTGACCAACACCAACTGGGCCTGACCGGCAACGATTTATCTAACCGGCTCCGTCAACTAGAAAACTGGAGCAACAAACAAGTAAATCATCATAAGTGCAGGACGATTGGACAGATGAAGCGGCGGTCTTCAGTGCGGGGCAGAACCAAGCATGGGAACCATCAACAGGGTTCATGCTACAAGGTGATCCGTAAGAACCGTTTGGGAAGAAAGGACAGTCACCTCAAACATAAGAGAAAGGCAATCAGAAATTCTTATGCGCCTGCAGGTAAAGATTATGAGAAACGTGTGAACACCCTCAACATTAATTGCAACAGTACCATTTCTCTCGTCCGTAAGGAAGGCCACTCTCTAGAGAATTCCATGACTTCAGACTATTTAACCAGGGGGTCGGACACGGTTTCCACCACCTCAACCCTTAGTTCAGCGAGCACCAACAGCAATCCAGTTCACGAAAGGTTCTGTCGTAAGAGGTTTCATAAGTATAGTATGGATGCGCCTAGCTGTAGATGCGCGGCGGCCAACCAGGATCTGCGCAATGCGCAGAACATGTATGTTACTCGAGCCTCAACAAGAAGCAAACGAAAAATCGCTGATTTGGAGGCTAAAGTTAAACAGGAAGAAGGTAGCAAGTAGGAGGGAGCAGTAGCAGATGAAGTTGATTGGCTGTGTGACCCGGGGACACCAGCTAAAAGAGAAACGTAGTTCACGCGCACTAAGGTGGAAAGTTGGAGGATGAAAACTCTCCTGGCGAAATCCTTGGAAATGAAGGAAGCTGACAAGCAGAACATTGAGAAGGAGCACCCTACCACGGATAATCAACCTGGTAAACCTTCCGCCAGCCAGGAGTCCTTGGACCATAGAATATCGGCTGTTCAGGAAGGGGTGGACATGGTCAATAAGAAGGTCACCCTGCTCATCAGGTTGCTCAGGCAAACTATCAGCCCAGACCCCTTGGTGCAGGAGCAAAAGGTGAAGGAGACCCAGAACTTCCAGTCCATGCAGAAGCTGCAAGACAAAGTTGACAAACATTTCCTCGACATGCGTCTGGACATCGCTAGTAGGATGGGTGGCTTCCCGTGTCCGGGTGGACTCCCTTAGACCCCGGTCTCTCGTGGCTCAGTTTTGGCTGCTTCGGCTTCTAGCCCGTCCTTCTGGTCTGTCTCGTGTCTTTCTGTGTTATGTGTCGAATGCGGGTCTATGTTTAGTCTTTGCGTCTAGACCTTGTAAGTGCTTCAGATTAAACTGCCATTTTTGACAGCTTTTTGACGCTCTCTCTATGCTCTTAAATCAGTCGCCCTGCGTGGTGAGCTTTCCAGTTTTGATAAAGGCGCTTGTTGGTTTCTTTTGTTTATGGAAGCTCACTTTCAATGCCTGTGCACTGCAAGGCTGTAATGGTTAACTCTGGTTTCTGTCTGCCTATGCAGACTCTATGTAAATTATTTTCCTTTTTTTAATACAAACTTATCTGACTTACAAAAAAAAAGAAGATATCGGGTTATTATTAGAGTTATGAAAGTATTAATATAATAGTATTATCATAATACTCCTAAATATCCTATATGCATATCTTATAATAGATAACAAAACCCTGAAGAGCGACTCAAGAGGAGAGGGCCGGGACTCAAAATCACAACAAATACTAAAGGCCCAAAAAAGAAGGATACGGGAAAAAAATTAAAAAAGGAGGGAGGGGAGGACGGGAAGAAAACGACTAGGAAGAGAGGGTTGGGATCCAGCAACTGTTGATCTTCCATCCGTCTTCACTATTGAGATTGTTCGGTCTTTTCTCAATCTGAAGGGCTTCCCTAAATTTGCGGTAATGGAATTACGAAACCTTAGCAATAACACTTGCCAAACCACACTGATATTGATATTGAGAAAATTTAGCCTTCAGGTAAAGGCTAAAGTCTCAACACATCCTTAGCCTCAGATATCTCTAAATAGAATGGACACAATAAGCTTTAGAACATGAAATTCACTAAACTCTTACTTTGAAACCAATTTCAAAGTATTCTCAGTTATTAACTTGCATATCTACAAGCATACAGTGCAACAGGGTAAGTATAAATAGGGCAGGGCACAACAGAAAAGGTCTGAAGCTGATGCAACTTCTCCTGGTTACAGAGCCTCTCTTCACTTTGTCCGTTGTATGATAAGTACATCGAGAAAAGCTAGCAAATTGATCAATTGGAAGTCGAATAGTTCTGTTGGCGCATCCTGGCACCCCAAGATGATGCTTGACCCGCATCTCTAACATTAGCTCTCTGATTTAAATTGTAGAGATGGTCTTCCCATCTTGATCTCCATTCTTCTTTTGCAAGTTCCTTCTAGAGGCCAAGTAAAATAGTCAAAACAAAATAGCAAGCATTGTATGTGTCAGCCACACATTTATCATGCTAAAGCAACCCCTGGTTAGCACATTATACGAATCATGGATCACAAGACAATACCAAATGACACGCATGTCATGACATGCATAAAAAAGAGGGAAATGAATTTTTTCAGACATTGTTTATAATACAAACCTAACATCTACACAACCTCCCTCAACAATCTAACACCTTAGAATACAAACTCTGCCTGACATATAACCTTTGGATAAGACTTCAATTATGCATTCATTTCAAATTTATTTCTTTTCTTTTCACATTTCAAGCACCTTCACTTGTTGCTGCAACTGCTCTAGTAATCCTGCCTCGGCCCACTGCTTAGGACAACCCTTAGCATCAGTGTACTCCAACGACATACAATGTTGGATACTTGGCATCCCTTCTAACTTGGAGCACCCATGAACATTTAATACCCGAAGCTTTGTCAGTTCGACCAATCCTCGTATGCTCTTCAGCTTCGCACAATCATATGCCTGCAACTCTTTCAAAGATAGCAACGTTTCAATACCTGAAAGCTCCTCTACATTTTTGCACTGACTAATGTCCAACACTTGAAGTTTTGGAAGACCAGAAAGCCTTGCTATTTTCTTCAAGTTAGAGCAATTAGTCAATTCCAGTTTTATCAGAGTCTTTGGCAATGTTCTGACCTCCACCAGATGATTACAAAACCTGAGGGAGACATATTTAAGGATGGGGCAGACACCTGTGGCAAATGATACCAATGATAATTCGTGTTATAAACCTCTAAGAATTGCAGCCGAGGCATGCAGTTGTCATTGGGAGATTCTAAATTATTCAATGTTTGCAACCGGCAATTCAATACTCTCAACTCAGTCAACTGAGTCAACAGTCGAATAGTCACTGGAAAATGTTTCAATTCACTGCAATTCTCGAGCCTCAATTCCTGTCAGATCTTCAAGTGACCAAGTGAAAGTGGTAGACTGTCCAGTGAAGGGCTCCCTATTTCCATAACTTCTAAATCGCCCAAGTATCCAATTTCATTTGGAAATTCTTTTATGTTTGTACCCCTAAGATCTAATTTTTTTAGGTACTTTTGATATGCTATTTGCGAAGGTAATATTTCAATGTTCTTACAATAGGAAACATCCAAAAATTCAAGTTTGCTGATGTTTCCCAGTGTTTCGCTAGAGACGGTTAAATTATAGCACCAACTCAAATCAAGATATTTAACATGAATGAAATTACCAAAAGAACCTAGAAGCATCTGCAACTATAGGGAGTGAGACAGACCTATGTATTTCAGGTTTATTAAATTACCGAACGACTTTGGAAGCACCTCAAAATGAGAAGAGTGAGACAGATCGATGTAATCCAAGTTTATTAAGTACCCAAAGGAATCTGGCAATGACTTTAGATTTGGGAAACTTGTTAACTCCAATCGTTTCAACAACACGAGATGACAAAATTCATCCAGCAAAGTTTTAAGATTAACCTTATGGAGGACAATTAGTTCGAGGTGCTTAGGTGCCCTATTGATTTTGGTAAATTTAAGTTGGCTCATCAATTCTCCATATTCTCCTCTGCCAAAGCTCTCAGCTCTCTCTTTCAATCTCAGTTATCATAGATTCACAATCTCAGTTAGCACAGATTCACAGACACATGACATAAACATCCACACATATACACAACACACATTACAAAAAAGCAAATATAGCAGTACATGGTTAGGTAGTACATGGGAATATGAATGATAGAGAGTATATTTAAAAACCTTATTTAAAAAACATAAATGTAAATGGCTTTCTTTTTTAAGATACTAATATTTTGGAATCTATTTGTCTCAAACTATGTGTTTACATTTCTTCCATAATAATCGGTAAATGTGAAGCTTATTATATATGCTTTGTCCCTATCCAAAAAGGATGAGTCAATCTGAGACCATCCATTCAAACACAGAACAACAAGGCAAATATGCGTCCTTTCGTGAGCTATATGGGTAACATTCATCAGAGAATCTACCAAGGCTATATGCTAGGCAGACCTTGCACTTTCTCCATAATGTTTTAATTTGGATTGTCGAAAGGCAACTACAAAACCTCCCTCAACAATCTAACATCTTAGGATACAAACTTTGCCTGACATATAACCTTTGGCTAAGACTTTAATTATGCATTCATTTCAAATTTATTTCTTTGCTTTTCACATTTCAAGCACCTTCACTTGTTTCTACAACTGCTCCAGTAATCCTTCCTTCGCCCACTACTTAGGACAACCCTTAGCATCAGTGTACTCCAACGACATACAATGTTGGATACCTGGTAGCCCTTCTAACTTGGAGCACCCATGAACATTTAATACCTGAAGCTTTGTCAGTTCGGCCAATCCCCATATGCTCTTTAGCGTTGCACAATCATATGCCTGCAACTCTTTCAAAGATACCAATGTTTCAATACCTGGCAGCTCCTCTACATTTTTGCACCGACTAATGTCCAGCACTTGAAGTTTTGGAAGACCACAAAGCCCTGCTATTTTCCTCAAGTTAGAGAAATTAGTCAATTCCAGTTTTATCAGAGTCTTTGGTAATGTTCCAACCTCCACCAGATGATTACAAAACCTGAGGGAGACATATTTAAGGATGGAGAAGACACCTGTGGCAAATGATACCTCTGATAATTTCATGTTATAAACTTCTAAGACTTGCAACTGAAGCATGCAGTTGTCATTGGGAGATTCTAAATTATTCAATATTTGCAACGGGCAATTCAATACTCTCAACTCAGTCAACTGAGTCAACAGTCAAATAGTCATCGGCAAATGTTTCAATTCACTGGAATTCTCGAGCCTCAATTCATGTAAGATCTTCAAGTGACCAAGTGAAAGTGGTAGACTGTCCACTGAAAGGCTCCCTATTTCTAGAACTTCTAAATCGCCCAAGTCTCTAATTTCATTTGGAAATTCTTTTATGTTTGTACCCCTAAGATCTAATTTTTTTAGGTACTTTTGATATGCTATTTGCAGAGGTAATATTTCAATGTTCTTACAATAGGAAACATCTAAACATTCAAGTATGCTGATGTTTCCCAGTGTTTCGCTAGAGACCCATGAACATTTAATACCCGAATCTTTGTCAGTTTGGCCAATCCCCGTATGCTCTTCAGCTTTGCACAATCATATGCCTGCAACTCTTTCAAAGATACCAACATTTCAATACTTGGCAGCTCCTCTACATTTTTGAACCGACTAATGTCCAGCACTTGAAGTTTTGGAAGACCAAAAAGCCCTGCTATTTTCCTCAATTTAGAGCAATTAGTCAATACCAGTTTTATCAGAGTCTTTGGCAATGTTCCAACCTCCACCAAATGATTACAAAACCTGAGGGAGACATATTTAAGGATGGGGCAGACACCTGTGGAAAATGATACCTCTGATAATTTCATGTTATAAACTTCTAAGACTTGCAGCCGAGGCACGCAGTTGTCATTGGGAGATTCTAAATTATTCAATGTTTGCAACCAAAAATTCAATACTCTGAACTCAGTCAACTGAGTCAACAGTCGAATAGTCACTGGAAAATGTTTCAATTCACTGTAATTCTCGAACCTCAATACCTGTAAGATCTTCAAGATGACCAAGTGAAAGTGGTAGACTGTCCAGTGAAGTGCTCCCTATTTCCAGAACTTCTAAATCGCCCAAGTCTCCAATTTCATTTGGAAATTATTTTGTTTGTACCCCTAAGACCTAATTTTTTTAGGTACTTTTGATATGCTATTTGCGGAGGTAATATTTCAATGTTCTTACAATAGGAAACATCTAAACATTCAAGTGTGCTGATGTTTCCCAGTGTTTCGCTAGAGACCAATGAACATTTAATACCCGAAGCTTTGTCAGTTCGGCCAACCCCCATATGCTCTTCAGCTTCGCACAATCATATGCCTGAAACTCTTTCAAAGATACCAACGTTTCAATACCTGGCAGCTCCTCTACATTTTTGCACCAACTAATGTCCAGCACTTGAAGTTTTGGAAGACCAGAAAGCCCTGTTATTTTCCTCAAGTTAGAGAAATTAGTCAATTCCAGTTTTATCAAAGTCTTTGGCAATGTTCCGACCTCCACCAAATGATTAAAAACCTAAGGGAGACATATTTAAGGATGGGGCAGACACTTGTGGCAAATGATACCTCTGATAATTTTATGTTATACACTTCTAAGGCTTGCAGTTAGGGCATGCAGTTGTCATTGGGAGATTCTAAATTATTCAATGTTTGCAACCGGGAATTCAATACTCTCAACTCAGTCAACTGAGTCAATAGTCAAATAGTCACTGGTAAATGTTTCAATTCACTGCAATTCTCGAGCCTCAATTCCTTTAAGATCTTCAAGTGACCAAGTGAAAGTGGTAGACTGTCCAGTGAAGGGCTCCCTATTTCCAGAACTTCTAAATCGCCCAAGTCTCCAATTTCATTTGGAAATTCTCTTATGTTTGTAGCCCTAAGATCTAATTTTTTTAGGTACTTTTGATATGCTATTTCCGGAGGTAATATTTCAATTTTCTTACAATAGGAAACATCTAAACATTCAAGTGTGCTGATGTTTCCCAATGTTTCGCTAGAGACGGTCAAATTATATCAACAACTGAAATCAAGATATTTAAGATGAATTAAATTACCAAAAGAACCTGGAAGCATCTGCAACTGTAGGGAGTGAGACAAACCTATGTATTTCAGGTTTATTAAATTACCGAAAGACTTTGGAAGTACCTGCAAATGAGAAGAGTGAGACAGATCGATGTGATCCAAGTTTATTAAGTACCCAAAGGAATCTGGAAGTGACTTTAGATTTGGGAAACTTGTTAACTCCAATCGTTTCAACGACACCAAATGACAAGATTCATCTAGCAAAGTTTTAAGATTAATCTTATGGAGGACAATCAGTTCGAGGTGCTTAAGGTGCCCTATTGATTTTGGTAAATTTAAGTTGGCTCATCAATTCTCCATATTCTCCTTTGCCAAAGCTCTCAGCTCTCTCTTTCAATCTCAGTTATCATAGATTCACAATCTCAGTTAGCACATATTCACAGACACATGACATAAACATCCACACATATACACAACACGCATTACAAAAAAGCAAATATAGTAGTACATGGGTAGATAGTACATGGGAATATGAATGATAGAGAGTATATTTCAAAACCTTATTTAAAAAACATAAATGTAAATGGCTTTCTTTTTTAAGATACTAATATTTTGGAATATATTTGTCTCAAACTGTGTGTTTACATTTCTTCCATAATAATCACTAAATGTGAAGCTTATTATATATGCTTTGTCCCTATCCAAAAAGGATGAGTCAATCTGAGACCATCCATTCAAACACAAAACAAAAATGTTTTTTTTTTTACAACAATCCTAATCAAGGAAACCATCATGGTTAATTTTATTCAGTCCAACCAACAACACTTCCTAAGAATTGAATTATCCACTTTGTAGAACATTAAACAATTTCAACTATGTCAAGTATTTCTTCATTATCATCTTGAAATTATTTATACCTTCAACAAGTCCAGTAAGTAATTTTTCTGTGAGCAGACGGGGGGCTAAGAAAGGCAGATTTCAAACTCGAATTCAGACATCATGGATTACATCCATCTTTGATGGAGCATCCAGGAGCAAACCAGGCAATGCATAGGTAGGGGAATGTTTAGAAACGAGCTTGATCACATTACACAGATTTTAGCCAAGATTTTGGAATCCTTATCTAACAATCAAGCAGAGATGGAGGGCATCCAAGGGCAAGCCATGCCTTCCACAGACCAGCCCTGGGGAAGGGACATTGGAGGTTCAAAGATGAACATGGTCACAATGGAGGAACTGTTAGGCATGCTTTAAATTCAATATTAATGGAGCATCCAAAGGGTAACCCAAGCCTTACAATGGCAGGGGAGTGTTTAGAGATAAAAATGGTCACATTCCACTTATGTTAGGCAAGCTTTTGGATAAAAAATCTAAAACAATCAACCAGAGTGAACGATATACAAGGGCAGGCCATATTGCTCAGGGAAACACTAAGGAAGTTGGACATGGGGTTTAGAGATGTGCATGGTTACATTGGAAGACTGTAAGCCAAGTTTTCAAAATCAGGCAAATATGGAAGGCATCGTATTTGGGCATAGCAAGGAAAGGATGCAAAACTCAAAATGGTGATTTTCTGTCGGGAATAGAAACTTATTATAACCAATAGCAATGGGAAAATATTTAACTACTGGTGGGAGGTGGGCAACAAGGTCTCTTCAATACAAGAAGCAAAAAAAGTGTTTTGAATCTCGATGGATGGGAGTTCAGACATGTATAAAGGCCTCCAAATAAGATCACGGATTGATTAACCAACCAGAGAATCTTAACTAAGTCCCTTCATTATCATTCTCAAGAATCCTTTTACCAATGTACAAGGGTAATAAAAAGTTGTGCTATCCAGCTTAAAAGAGAGGTCATGAAGTCTTTTTTAATATAAGAAGAGATATGATCATCTGGGTTTTTTAGACAATCTATGTAACTGCTTAGTGTATATGGGAAACTATAGTCCTAAATATTGCTGATATTAAAAATTCGAAGGGTGTTTTCTCTAAGAAAATTCGAAATAAAATAAAATATAAAAAAAATCTGGTACAAAGATATTAGAAAGTACTTTCTCTGTAGAGACACCACAGCTTAGAATACAAACTTTGCTAAGAGGAGCCTTCGGATTAATTTTGGCAACACAACCAACATGCACAACAGTGTACTTGCTGAAAGTCAATGTACCAAGGAAGTGGTAAATTGGCTTTCCATTGATGGAAAACCTTGACTTTCCATCACTTATCACGACCCCTCTCTCAGTATTAATTCTTAGCAGATCACACATGTTGCTCTCTTCTGACTTGCACTGTCTGCATTCCTTGCATTCTCCAGTAAATACAGGAAGCACATTGTCACCCGGCTTGAGGTCAGTTACCCCTTCTCCAACACTTTCAACAACTCTATGTCAACAATTGCCAGAATTAGCAGGCAATCAATCACAGGATAATTTTCTCGTGAAATGCTATGATTGAATAATTATGACTTAATAATTATTGTCATAGGAAAAAACAGAGTGAATACCCAGCTGCTTCATGTCCAAAGATGCGAGAAACGGAGGCGTTTGACCCTGCAACCAGAGCAGTAATAGACATTTCATCACCAAGAAAAATTAATTGCACCCAAAGAAAGATGAGTTCTCCACGGTCCTGATGGAGGAGATGTGCATGTGTGTATGTCTCTGAGTGTGTAACACTAATGAAACATCCATATTAATCCCAAGATCGACTAAGCCTTTTGAGGAGTCAAAACAATCCAAACAGAAACCTCTAGCTGTTAAAAAGATCAAGGTTTAAGATGGATCTAAATTACAATAGGAAACATCTAAACATTCAAGTGTGTTGATGTTTCCCAGTGTTTCGCTAGAGACGGTTAAATTATAGCACCAACTCAAATCAAGATATTTAAAACGAATTTAATTACCAAAAGAACCTCGAAGCATCTGCAACTGTAGGGAGTGAGACAAACCTATGACTTTCAGGTTTATTAAATTACCGAAACACTTTAGAAGCACCTGCAAATGAGAAGAGTGAGACAGATCGATGTAATCGAAGTTTATTAAGTACCCAAAGGAATCTGGCAGTGACTTTAGATTTGGGCAACTTGTTAACTCCAATCTTTTCAACGACACCAAATGACAAAATTCATCCAGCAAAGTTTTAAGATTAATCTTATGGAGGACAGTCAGGTCAAGGTGCTTAAGGTGCCCTATTGATTTTGGTAACTTTGAAAGGGGAGAATAAATAACTAATTGTCGCAACAGCAAAGGTGCCTGCAAAATGTTCCAGGGTTTTAATCATATTAAGAAAGAATTCGAGGATTAGCTTCTGCAAAACCATTTAAATTCGTTGCAAATCCTACTGTGTGAAATCAATAATGAATAAACACATACTTTAAATTGCCAAAATTTTATTTACCCGATATCCGGATTGCCACAATGATTTCAATTTCTTCCCTCACACTTCTAAAACCCTAAGGTTCTTCATAGGTATCCAAGAAGGCAGAGAAAACCAGGGGCATTTATTCCAGCGAAGCCATATAAGGTTTGGTAATCGCACCCTCCTCAAAAATCGCTCCACCAGATCACCTTTACCAGCCGGCCCACTGTGATTGATAAATACATCACAATAGAAGTTGCAATTGATGTGGGAATTACATGAGTTGGAGGTTGTCGTTGTAGCCGCAAAGGACGAGGCGTCAATCACTGAAACTGCAAGATGAAGATTGTGAGAACGAGGAGGCGAACTTTCAATTTCTATCCTGATTTCAGTTTCGTTGACGAAGATGAACTCTCGGAATTCGAACTCAAGGCCTTATTTCTGCAAATACGAGGACAGGGAAACATTTCAGATCAGATGGAATTTTCCCCTGCTTATACAGTGCAAATTATATGAGCAATATATTTTACAATACAATTTCCAGTTATCTACAATGCGTATCTATTATTTCCGTTTACAGACAATGGTTAACAGTGGAAATAAGGACGTGTTTACATCAAAGTTTGTCTTACTATCCTGATGAAAAAGCTATGAATGTGTGACATGCATGCTTGTTTTCATGTCCAGCTATCAAATGGCTACCTATGAAGTTAATCTTACCTTTTCTTTACTAAAAAAAAATAGGATATAATAGCCCTCCCTGTAAGTTGTAATATTGTAAACAGCTTGCCTGTGTTAGAAGTTTTCTTTATGGAACTCGAATTTAGTGTTCATTTTGTGGTTGTAATCTTTGGCTATGGCTCTCATCTCCTTGGCCAAAATTAGAGGCCCGCAATAAAAGACACCTGCATTCAATCAAAGTTAATATAAAAAAGTGATTCTCAGATGAGCCATAATTCCCTACATTTGTCTGAAATTTTGAAAGTTGGACTTACCAATTTTAGCGTCTTAATAGCAGAAGAAAATTTTGAGAAAACCTTTTTCCAGTGTGGTCTGGCAAAGTGAGTCTTGACCTGCAGACCAGCAGATGTTTCAAACAATGGCTTTCTACAGTCCCCAAGTAATGTAATACTACAACGATAATGGAAAAAAATATATATGTACCCTAGTTCCTGAGAGAATATCGACTCCATTCTTGGCATGATTAAGAACTTGCACCATTGTAATTAAAGCCAACCTGGCATCGCCTTCTTCATAAATGCTTGTCAGGTAGTTGTGCATTTCAATAGCAGCCTGGATTCACAAACATCCAGCATTTGTTTATCTTTTTAAATTTGACAAAATTTGGTATTTGCAAGCTGTGCAACTAGATGAATTTTACCCTGTTGTCCATCTCTTCTATTTCATTCATGACCCCCTTGAACCAGTCGAACGAGCCTTGCTCCCTTGTAACCCGGTAGAAATAAGCGTTTGTCGGACCCCGGTCCTTCCTTTTCCTTTTGTAAGCAGAAGCTGCAATTTTCATGTGATTTAACATGTCTTTGAGAATGCTTATGAACGTAGTAGCACCAATTCCGAGACCTATCAACAATGACACATCATATTTCTTGTAATTTTGTGTGGGAGCTCCATATGGCCCGTTGATCCAAAGCTTGGGAAACCTGCACATAGTTCGTCTTTTTGTTAAATACTTTGAATCTTGGATTTCTGAGTTTTTTTATTTTTTTCACTAATGTTCAACATACTTGGATTTGTTTTCTTCATCTCCGTAGAGTCCACGCTCTACTCTCAGAAGTCCGCTCTTTCTAGCTGTATGGGGCTCCATTGTCTATAAAGATCTGTGATTAGAACTTACAGCCGACAAAGAAACTTCATCTTAAAGCTAAAAGTACTAAATTAGTAATCACCTGCGAGAAAACTCTTTTCATCTCCTGCGTCCAGACTCCAACTGTTCTAATATGCACACTAATGTGTTCATCATCTGGAGCAGAGGTGATCGAGAATGGATGCCTACATGTAGAAAGTTCACAAAAAAAAAAAAAAAATCGTGGAAGAAACACTTAAAGATCTTATCAATTGATAAATTCTAATGTAGGTTCAAAACTTACCATTCGAAAGGCGAGATCTCGGGGCAGTGGAGAAATAAATACATTCCACTCTTGTACTCAAAGCCTGCAGGTTTTGACATATGCAATGCCCGGACGTTTCCGCGATAAACTACCGCCTGCAAAATAAATTAAGCAGATATGTTGATTGTGCTTGCAAAGGATTCAAGATACAGATAATACAATAAAATTGCAAATCTGAAGTAGGAACCACATTGTTGACACCTAATCTTCATGATAAATAAAATTAATTGGGAAGGTGAACAGTCATCGGGAGATGAACTGAACAATCACTCCCTATTGTATATAATAATGGGTTACCAATGGAATAAATATGAATCAGTTTTCTGCAAAACTGGAGTTACTCCTGGCTTGACATGGTATCAGAGCCAGCTCTTTTTTAGCCTTTGTGTCCCTTGTAACTCCCTGTCTGCTCTCCATATAGCTGAGCAGGTTCTCCATAAAATGAGCTGCTCCTGACATGGTAGCTGCCCCTTTGTCTGACTGTTCAGTTCTCTGATTGTCATAAACGTTCCAAAAAGGGCGTTATTGCCATTCACTTGATTATTCTCACCTGCACCTCTATTTACTTTCTGTAGCTGAACTGAATGCGTTTGAATGCGTCACTGAATGCATTACTGAATGGTTATTTTTTTTTTTTAACATTGTCCAGAAGGGATAATGAGTTTAATTGATTCCATCATGTTCGTTTGTGGATAATGGGTTTTCTGGCCTGTGGTTGAGGTTTGGTTCATAACGCTATCCAAGCGTTGAACTGCATTCTGAACTGTGCGCTACCCGTCCAAAGTTCTAAATGGATTTGCTTTGAATTGCGTTGAACTATGCGTTGTGTGCTATATACATTTGCGTTGAATTGTTTTGAACTGTGCGCTAATAACCAGGGGCAGTAGCATCAAGCTCCTTCAACGAAAGAGTGATTGCGATCATTGAAACATGCCGAGTTGTCTCCAAGGGCAACAACCCCTCTTCAATTGTCTCTTAGACCAGGAACTCTTCGTTTTATTATTTCAGCAATAGCTATAGCCTTACTGATGGCTTGACCCATGCTTTCAACACAATTTCTGGAGTTGCCTTGTCCTGCAAGAGACTCGAGGCATAAATGACATAATTCCTTATCAACCCTTGAGTTGTCGCCCAGATTTCATTCTGATTAATTGCAGTCTCAGCCTTCGGCCTCTCCACCCTCTAGTACCTATCCATGGCGCTCTGAATGGTCTGAACAGCCCAGCTCCGCCCTTGATTTCAGACACTCTCAACTGCGAACATGGAAACTTAGTCAATCCGCCATCCTAACATCTGAGGTTCGAGCCCATCAAATGAGACATCCAGGCTTTGAAATTACACATGGAAGCTTGCTCGCACTGTAGGCTTGGGGTTTCTGAGCAATACACAGAGTAGATGCGACCATGAACAAAACCGCAGAGATGCTGTTTAAATTAGTTTGAACATTGTTTTAAATAAAGCACATTGGAAGCGTAACATTCCAATGTGTGAGAATGTGGGTGAATAATGTTAATACGCAGTTTCTTTATATCATTTAAATCATTTGAATGGTATAGTTACAACATGCTGCATTGTATAGTTAAAGCATTTGATGTTATATGTAATATATAAATATATTACATTTTAAAACATTGAAGTGATATATCAATGAAATGCTGGATGCTTTTATCAAACATTGGATGGATTTGAAGAAAATAAGTTTGGAGAAAATATAGTGCATAAAGTTGTAGTGTAAGAGATTTGAAATCTTTTGAGAATGCCCTTTTGAGTACAAATTCACTGTATATTGGCAGAAGTATTTTTCGTATCAGCATAAGTTTTTTTTACGGAATGCATTCAATCATCTCTATGGTACGAATAGTTCTCACTGGCAAGGAGAACTATCCTGATTGGTCTCGGATCATACAACACACCCTCATCTTCAATGAGTTATGAAAAGGAGTGCGTGTCGAGGAAGGAGACAGTGACCCAGAAAAGCCTACCTCAGACAAAGAGCTCACCATTTGGGAAAACAAGAACAACAAAGCTTATGCATTAATCACAGCATTTGTCAATAAAGAGGTGAGTCACCATATTTCCTCATATTCAACTGCCTTTGAAGCTTTACAAAAGATGAAAGAACTCTATGACTCACATTCTGCACTTGAAGTCGTACAACTCATGATTAAACTCTTCACTCTTGAACTACAAAATAATGATCCTCTTACTCTTGCATATGAAATCAAGTCTGTAATGCATGATATCAAGTCCACTAAGGTTGAGTTGGATATCCCTCTTATTGCTTTTCTCAAGGCACTTTATCCCACTTACTCCAATTATCTTGAGTCTTTGCAAGCAAATGGAAATCTCAAAGATGTGACCTTTGACTCTCTTGTGAAAAAGTTTGCTGAAAGAGAAAAAACTTTTGGAAAGAAGACAACCCCTGAGTCTTCTAAAGAGACTGTGTGCCTTGCTCATAAAGGAAAACATCCTGCTCAAGACTCTACAAGAGGAAGAGGTGGACGAAGAGGAAGAGGAAGATATTTAAGAGGCAGCGGGGGCAGACATTCTCAAGGAGAAAAGGAAGATTTACATTGTATTTGCTGCAAAAGAAATGGATCACATGATGCCTCTACATGCAAGCTACCATGGGACAAAATTGAGCAGAAAAGAAACCAACAAAAAGGTAAAAATGATGATACAGACAAAGGTAAAGCACCTGAATCCGCTCACTATGTTGAGGCACAATGTAACGTTGGAGTAAATGAAGATTTGTTTAATGCTTCACTTGCTTCCAGGAAAAATGATTGGTTGCTTGATTCAGGAGCAACCTGTCACATGACTCATAGAAAATATTTTTTTTAAGATTTCACTGACAATGTTGATGGAGCAGTATACTTTGCAGATCAATCAAAAATCAAGCCATAAGGGCTTGGCACAATCAGGCTTAAACTGCCTCGTCTTTCAGACTTTCTTTTGGATCATGTTCTATATCTCCCACAGATCAAGAGAAACTTGCTGTCCTTGGTCCACATCCACCAGCAAGGTAACTCCATTCATATGTTTGATGGCAAGCTTGAGGTAAGAAAAGCATCTGATCACTCACTTGTCATGAGGGGAATAGAAGAAGAAAGGCTTCTCAAACTGCAAGGAACATCTGCCCATGCACAACATTTCTCATACAATTCTCATCATGAAGAAGGTACACTTCCATCAAGTTTATTATGGCATGCTAGATTTGGACATTTGAACTATGACAGTCTCCTCTTATTGAAGAAAAATGATGTTGCTAGTTTTCCTACAATTCCTAGAAAACTTAAGCAATGTGATGCTTGCCTTCTAGGAAAGCATAGAAAACAACCTTTTCATGATTCGCATTCAAGAGCACATAGGAAACTTGAACTCATTCATTCAGATTTATGGGGTCCAATGCCTGTTTCTTCTGCAAATGGAAATAAATATATCATGACGTTTATTGATGACTACACCAGAATGTGTTGGGTTTATTTATTGAAGAACAAATTTGATGCTTTCCTAACATTCAAGAATTTTCATAAATGGATTGAAAATGATGCACAATCTCATATTGGGTCTATTCGCACTGATAATGGAAAATAATATACATCAAATGAATTTGAAAACTATCTTCGCCAACATGGGATCAAACATCAAACAACTGTGCCTTATAATCCCCAACAGAATGGTGTAGCTGAAAGAATGAATAGAACAATCTTGAATATGGTACGATCCATGCTTTTCTTCAAAAATGTAAAGATAATGTTTTGGGCCGATGTTGTTCTATGTGCTGCATATATAAAGAATAGATGTCCATCTAATGCTATAAGAAACAAGACTCCTTATGAATTGTGGTATGGACATGTTCCTTCGGTAAAACATCTCAGGATCTTTGATTCCACCTGTTATGCTTTGATACCAAAGGTACATAGAAACAAACTTGGTGCTAGAAGTCGTAAGTGTATCTTCTTGGTGTCTTCAAACACCTCCAAAGCATACCACCTCTATGATGAAGTAAATGTTTTCCATATTAAAAAATTAAAAAATATAAAGAGTGTATGTCCTAAAAGAATAATCAAAGGATAAAAAGAATGAAAATAGGTCAAAAAAATGAAATATATGAACCCCAAAAGACAAAAAGAGGTCATGAAAGTGTGCAAGTCAAAATGCCACTACTATTTACTTTTTATGCATAATAAATGATTCTGTGCAGCTTATTACTTATGCCACAATGCATGATAGTCAAAATGTTTAAACTTGGCTATTTCATGCTTTGAATTTTATGTTATAGGTAGTGAATAAATATGACCAAATAGTGTAATCTTGGCAGATCATTAGATAGGTAGAGTGAATAAAAGGAGCTCAGTAGTTCAATCTGAGCCCTTGGAGGATATAAGGCTAGAATTAAATAGTTTATTTTGTAAAGAAAAGAAAAAGATTGATAAGAGTTTACTAGCCTAAATGCACCCAAATAAAGTGAAGAAAAAATGGTAGGATGAGTAAGTGAGTAAGCAGTAGAAAGGTTACAGAAATATCATGTCATTTGCTACAAAAAGTACTTATGTCATTGTTCCAAATGCATCATTTAAATGTGCATAAGTGGTAAACAAAACAAAGGAAATGGTTCACAATTTGGTTTACTTAACATCCCCTCATTCATTTTAACCCCCATGACACTCACTAACTCCCCTTCCATAAGCAAAATATTAATACCTATAGTTTTTAAGTAAAAAAAGCTCAGAGCATTTCTCTGACTTCTGGTGGGACCGGACCCTTGGCTTGATGACTTAAGAAGGAAAGGTGTTAAATTCCATCATAATTCATTCATCCCCCTCACAAAACCCCTTTTCCTAAGGTTAAGTTTTTTTTCCTAGGAAAACCCCTTTTCCTAAGGTTAAGTTTTTTTGCCTAGGAAAACCCCTTTTCCTAAGGTTAAGTTCTTTTGCCTAGGAAAACCCCTTTATAAATATGTTTTATGTACAAAAACCCACCAAATACATTTATCCTAAAGTACTAGGTATATGGAAAATACACAACATTTCATACACCTAGGCATAATGCCCCTTCCGCTCATTTCACTTCATATTAACTTTTTTAATTAAATATATAAAAATCCCGATAAACCCACTACCCCGTATATATTTAACCCCCTTATATAAAATAACCCCACCCCTTAGTTTATTTATAAACTATGTTACTACCTCTTATCCCGCAAAAAACTTTAAAAACCTGCCCTCAATCCTTAATCTTGTGTTAAAAGGTCCCTGATGAGATTAAGCTCTAAATTAATCTCATACCGTTGATTATTAAGTCCCCATGCTCCCCATCAAATCACATTCATTCACCCCTACACAACTCCCATCTCCCAATCACCGTCGATCGTCCCTCCTCCACATCCAACACCCCACAAGCATATCGAGCTGGCCCGACATTTGCCCTTTACCCGCCCGATAATGCGGTTTTCCCCCTGGCCTTCGACGCTATGTGTTAAGCGCTAAATGGAATCGGGCGACAGCTCCCGAATACCACCCGCACCACAAAAGCAATGCGACAGCCCTCCCAAAACCACTGCCCCCTTTCAGCCAAAAACCGTCACTATTCATCAATTGGTGAAACCCACCAAAATTAATTGTTTTTTCTATAAAAGCCCATTTACCCCTCTTTTCACTCTTTCATGCATTTTGCATTTGAGAGCTCAGAAAATCATTGCAACCACTACAAACGGCCTAATTGCTCACAAATCTCTGCCATTGCTCCACAAACATTGCAGATAGCCCAACGCGTTCATGAGTCTGTACCAGCACCGTGCGAACCTCTGCAACCACTTTCAACCACCATTTACAGTCAAATTCGCCCAAATTCCAGGTATTTAACTGTGGAATTCCAGCTCCATTGTCAAAATTCCAAGTTAATTCACCCTCTTTAACACTGTTAATTAAGTAAAAAGATCCAATTTACTTGAATTTTAACACTCTGAGCCATAAACCACTGCAAACCTTCGTTGCCCTAAAAACTCTAAATCATCTCCCACACTCAAATCCACAAGAACTGAGTATGGCTGCCCCAATTGCGATGGATGTAAGACCCATCACTACACCCCATTTAGACCTAGACCACCTTCCTTTTGCAGATAAATATTTCCAAATAAAAGACACCACTGTCCTAGAACCCCTGCTCAAATTACACTGCCAAAGTAGGGACAAGTTCCTAAACCAGGTTGATGAAATTGGCCTTTGGGAGTCAAATTTTCCCAAGTACCAATTCCCCCAAGTCCACAGTTTTCCTGAAATTGTGCATATGTGCTATGCTTGCTACATCCCCAGTGATAGAAATGTCATGTCTCATGACCAAAAGGTCATTTTCACCATAACTGCTGAGTCTATAAATGAAAAGTTGTAGCTCCAACCAGGACCAAGCCTAACCCCACTTTCAATTGGAGACTTGTTGGACTTGTATCCCAAACTTAGCTCTGCAATGTTGGCTCAACTATTCCAAACCTTCATCAAGGAAAAGAAACACATCCTTAAGGACTCCCCTCCATATGTATCAGTCATTTTCTCTCCATGGGGTCAGAATATTATGGCCATGATATCTTCTGTTTTAGGCTATTCCACCAGTGAGTACATTGATGAAATAATCCTTGCCTTCATGTCCATTTACATTCCAGGGCAACCTCTTGTTGTCATTTATGACTATGCCCAATATATAGCTAATAGGATGCATGAGAAATTCCTTAGAATGAACAATGAAAGGGTTTTTAAGTACTCCTCAGTTTTATACCATATATTCTTATATTATCAGTTAGAGAAGTTCCCATTCACCCTTCAAAAGCTTGACACTAAGGGTTAGCCCAGGTCAGTCATTTTCTGGACCCCATTGATCCACCAATACTAGTCTCCATACTCTTACTCTGGTTTCATTTATTTATTTGTACATCCATTCATGACAATGTTGATTGGAAACCCTCCTCCTAGAATCAGTCTAGAAATAAAAAGAGTCCTTCAATTGTCTAAGCAGACCAAAGTTGGTGACTGGAACCTTTACCAGAACCATACAGAAATAAGGATTTATGGTTGCATGCTGGCACCATACAAGCTACCAAGATACCTCCCAATGAGGTTGTTTGCATTAGAATACTATGGGAAAATTATCAATGTAGATGAAGTAAACTTCATCAATGCCAAGAAGAAGGCCAATTTCAAAATAAAATACCAACTAGGCCCCTTCATATGCAACTCTAGAGAGGCTGGCCAGGAGGCAGATTTGATATTACAAAATATGAAGTTCCAAAGAAGTTTTGTCTGGAGATATGATCCTTTGGAATTCATCACAAAAAAGAGGCAAAAGGTCAAGCTATATGACCTTTCATTCATCACCGCATACCTGAAATAGAAGCTTATGCAAACCAGACAGAATGGGTGGAGGGAACCCTAGTAGACCAAGGCAACACCAGAGTAGATGTTGAGAATGCTCTTATTGATTTAGAAAAGCAACTTGATGACAACTCTTTTCTGCATGTACCAAAAAGACCAGAGATTACTATGAGCACCCCTCCAATCATGCAGACTCCTCAGAATGAGGAGAAGATCCCAAAAGGAAATAGAGAAGGGCTTCCACTTCAGGAATGGCCACCTCTGATTTGCAGCAAGAATCCAACAAGAGGCAAAGGCAAATCCAACCTCCGAGCAAGAATATACTAAAGACTTAGCTGAGGTCACTAATACAGGAGCAGAAAGAAGTAGGCCTTCCACTCCATCTAGAGGCATGCAAGAGCCTTCCACATCAAAAAATCAGATGTTGGAAGGGAAACTTAGTGTTGAAGTGTCTGCTTTCATAATTCTAGCTGACAAAGACCAAGATATCAAGGAAAGGTATAAAGAAATCAAGGCTAGAAATGAGAGGCTTAAGGCCCAAACATATGCACAATATCTGAAGTTGACTCCTACCAATCAAACAAGGCTAATGTCAGCCTTTGACATTAAAGAGGGGAAGCTACAGATGACCTTTGTGAAGCCTACAGCCCAGCAACCAAAGACAACATCAGATTTCAAAAGGGTAGATTTCAAAGTGTTGGCAAGGGATATTCATCCCATAAACCAAATTGAGCTACACAAACAGGCTCGAAAGATGATATACTCCACCCTGACAGGTAAAGCCATAGCTGCCCATCAGCTACAGAAATCCCTAAACAACATCTCAACAAAATTCCAGTTGGAGAAGGCCTCCTCATAGGCCAAGGATACCTGGATCAAGTCCTTAGAGGACTTAGTAATTGAATTGGGACACGATCCCAAGGATATAAAAGCTACAGAACAATTTATCAAAAAGAAGAATGATGACATAGCTGCATTGAAGAAACAACTAAAAATACCTCAGCTACAACATCCATAAACACTGGGATTCCTAGAAGCCCAGCAAGGGCATGAAGAACTAATGGACTTGGTCTTGAAATTAAATGATCAACTTAAGGAGACAGAAAAGGAATTGGATGCTCTAATCCAATTAAAACAAGCAGATGTGGCCACCTCTTCAACAAATGTTATCCCCACAGTCTCCACAATAGTGCCATCCACACTAGTAGCATCTTTGGCACCTACATCTCCACTTGCAACAGCCTTTCCAGCAACAACAGAGTCTACATCAGTAGCAGGTGCATCAGGAGAGAAAGCAGCAAAACTTGTCAAAGCCATGGAAGATATGTCTATCTAGGCTACTGAAATGAACAAGCTGAGAGAAAAGGTTGCAAGTTTGGAAACAGACTGCAGACTTGCCCAACTGAAGCAGAAAGAAGAAACAAAAAGGGCCCAGAGAATGGGTGAGAGAATCAAAATCCTAGAGAAGGATTTGACACTAGAGAAACCACTTGGACAAACCAAAGAAATGTTGTAGGCCAATATCATTGACTCTATTAATGATATTTGGCCATCAATCCAAGTAATTTTTGAACAAACAGAGTTGGTAAAGATAGCTACAGAAGCTATCCAGAAAGTGAAGGAAGAGTTGGGAAATAAGCCAGAGGATGCAAATAGACTCATCCACTTCCTCAACATCAAGAACAAATATGAGCTCCAGGAACTAAATATAGAAGATAGGACTTCTGCCTTTTTAGAAATAAGGAAGGTCTTTTCCAAAAGGAACCTTAAGCATAATTTGGAAGAAAAGTGCCACAATACGCAGGTAGCCATTGATAGATTTATGGCTAAATTCCAGATTTTGAGGGAGAAAGGTCTGCCCAGTCCTATGGTCATCAATGATAAACTATTAACACAATTGGACTATGGTGATAGACTCAGAAAATTGGCTGAGGAACAAGCCAATTCTTCATCCATAAAATCCCTACCAACAGGTAAAGTATTATATGACACCTTTGAAAACTTGTTTTTCCTTGAGCATGAGGTAAAACATTTGTTCCTCATCGAGCCAAAATTTTCAAAGTATACTGAGGCTGATGAAATCTACAAGAGAATGGTGAATGTGAAATTACCAGATGCAGAATGGTGGGAGAAAATGACAGATTTATTGTGATAAATTTACAGCAGAAATTTACTACACAGTAAAAACAAAGCAGTTAGGTAAAACAGGTGAAAACAAGGCAGCAGGGTCAAAGAGTATCAGGGTTAAAGAGTATTAGCTGAAAGATGAAAGTAAAGAAGACTTCAACATGAAACTCGACAACTGCAAGCCAGATTAAAAGGCTAACACTTCAACAATAAAGGCCAACACAACCATAATAAAAGGGATAGCATGAAACAGTTCATTAGCTATCTCTATCTTCTTGCAAGAAGATATTTGTATTTCCTAGAATAAATCTCAAGTTGTTTTGAGATATTTTGTAATGATTTTTTGTATAAATACTTCAAAATTCGAAGTATGTAGGGTGGATTCTTAGACATTTCTACAGTTTTCTTAATCAAAGACTGTAAGCTATTGTATCACTGTTGGACCAGCAAGCTGGAATATTGAATAAAGCAAAGATATTTCACTGGATTCATGTGTAGTGCGAAATATAGACAAGTATCTTCTTTTGTGTTGTCACTTTCCTTTAAAAGTTTTTCCATAATCTTAAATGTATTTGAAATCTAAATGCTTTAATATGGAATGATATCTCAGAACTTGCTTCACTGCACTCTGTTTTGACTATTAGGCATTTTGTATGTTTTCTGCTAAAGTTATCTAAGTTAAGGAATTCTTGCTTGCTCCTTAGTTTAGGTAGTTTCCCTCTGGTCTATAGTAAAGATTTCTTAACAGCCCTTTGCTCATGATTATCCTTTGTTCCTCCTTTTAATCCCGGTTTGAGGATTCTTAAGTGCTCTCTCACCCTGGTTAAAGATCATTTCACCCATTCGACCTAAAAAACTGTGTTTCACTCTGCTAGCTTTCCCATTGAACACTCCCTTTAATGATTTAATCCCAGTTTTGTTGCCCTTGTTTGACTCCATAGCCCAATAGCCAGAGACATCATTCTATCCATCTATGTAAGGATTCCACCATCCAACTTTCAATACAAATCCAAACCCCCTGAACTTTAAGAACTAGCCTAAAATTTGAGCAAACAAAGCTAAATTATATAGATAGAGCCCTCTCTAAGTCATAGGTTGGCTAGAGCCTATACTTAAAAGATTGGTTTGTAGTTACCTCAATCTTTTCCTTCTTCTGATAACTTCTATGGAAAAACACTGAGTGATAACATTGTGAAACATCAACTCCTTCAGTGGCTTGATCCTCATTCACAACAAGTGTAGAGTCCAGAACGGAAAAACACAAGACAATACAATCCGAAGGATCAACAGAACGTGGAGACAGAGGTTGAGGTAGCAAATGCATATGACAACCCATGGGCTTCCCAACCAAATCTACGCAGAAATTAAGAGTAGTGAGTGATCCAAACTTAAACAAGAATGCAACAACTTACATATATAATCATAAACACAAAGATGCAACAAACAAACACTTCATTTCATTAATAGAAAAATACTAAACTATGCTCACAAACAGAATGGAAATAAGATAGCTCGGGTGATGGTAGCTTATCTCTGAGAAAAGATGTGGTAGCTACATGCCTTTGAATTGTGTTACAATGAGGCTCAAGGGCCTATTTATTATTAGTAAACATGAGAAAACCCTAAACAACCAAAACCATAACCCTAGGAGATGTAACACCAAGAGTTTGTGGGCCCCGTTGGGGTTAGTTGGGCAGCCAACTTCCCGGGGTCGTAACTTGGTCATATTATCTATGTTTGGCGCATACGATACCTTTTTGGAAAGGTCTCACCGAGTACTAAAGGTTTCACCGTAGACCCATAGTCATAATGGCTGTGGGCCCCAAAAAAAATGCCGTTTAGGGGGTCAAATTTGCTCCGTAGGTCCAGGACCCGAAAAACTGCTAAAAATAGTAAATGTTGAAATGAACAAGGAAACAGATGAAACTGACTAGGGGGTCTAGGTGGAATAGGTGGGTGGTCACCAATAATCACCTGGATCATTCCTCCCCCCTTAGGAAGCAATGGTCCCCATTGCGCGTAGAGCCTCCATGAGGTGAGGAAATTTTTGTTGAACCTGGTCCCTGGTGAACTACTTGCCCTGGTGAAGGAGATGGCCTGCTTTGACAACTCGATATAGATGTATCCTCTATTGGCGAGTGTTCTTGATCCATGTGTCCATGATTTTATCAGTTTTGGCCTGTTCCATGTTATCTGGGTTGAGTTCTATTAGTGTGAGATGTTCTGCAATATCAGATGTGTCCAACAATGGTGGAAAGTATGGCCAAAGGCGATGTACATTGAACACTGGGTGTAGAACAAGGAACAATGGGATGTTGAGCTCGAAGGTGTTGTCACTAACAACCTCGGTGATGGTGTATGGCCCATATCGGAGTGGGCGAAGCTTACAGTGGGGTCCAGCAAGGCACTCCTTCTGCAAATGTAGCCAAACTTTATCGCCCACATCAAACTTGTGCGGCACTTGATGTTGATCATGGTACTACTTGTACTTAGCATTGGATCTATCCAATATATCATGGACCTGTTGGTGGATGTGTTGAATGCGCTCAATGAAGTTATTAGCCCTTTTAGCTTTGGACTGAATGTGAGCCAAATCTACCTGAGTGGCTAAAAATGGTATGGCCACATCAATGGGGTATAATGGTTGAAATCCCAGCCCTACCTGAAAGGGGTTGTGGCCTATTGAGCTGTGGAGAGCTCTATTGTAGCTGTGTTGGACATAGGGGAGACTTTCATTCCATGTGCATGGATGCTTCGAGTTGTACATGCGCATAATGTGTACAATCATCTTGTTGACAACCTCTGTTTGGCCATCAATTTAGGGATGGAAAGTCGTGGACTTAGTAAGTTTTGTACTCAACATCGACCAAAGACTTGACCAAAATGCACTCACAAATCTGTTGTCCCAATCTAAGAAAATGGACTATTGGATCCCAAAGTGTACCCACACTTGCTCAAATAAGAGCTTAGCAGTGGCCTCTGTTGTGATACTCTTCTTGGAAGCTGCCAAGATGGCCATCTTAGAGAATCTATCGATCACCACGAAAGCACAATCGTTGTCATGCTTAGTAGAAGGAAGGCCCGACATATAATCCATGGATAGAGATTCCCGAGGCTGACTAGGAGTAGGTAGAGGAGTATACAGACCTTGCTTCTTGATGGTGGCTTTGGAAATGGCACAAGCAGTGCATGATCTAGTATACTTCTCAACATCCTGACGAAGTTTTGGCCAATAAAAATACTTATGCAATACTGCCACTCTTTGCTCTCCTCTGAAATGTCTAGCAACCCAACTGTAGTGTGCCTCCCAAATCATCTTGGCATGCTCACTTGAAGGAACACAGATGTGTCCCAGGTGGCATAATAGTGCATCCTAAAGGTGAAAATTTGGAACTTGCTTCCCTTCTAGTTGTGTTTGGTATATGCTACCAAATTCTGGATCACTCTTGTAAAGATGCAGTCACCCTGATGTTTCGTGCCGACAGGAGTCGAGCACAGTGATGAGTGCCATGACCGGTGGTCGGCTGAGGCAATTAAGGATGTTATTGGTGTCTCCCTTCTTATACTTAATGTTCAAATGAAATTGTTGCAGATAGGTGGACCATTTTTGATGGCGATCTTTCTACAACTTCCCTTGTGTCTGTATGAACTGTAGAGGTCAGTGGTCTATGTGGATAGCCATTTCCTTCCCCATAATGTAATGCTTCCATTGGTAGTAGGCCTATACAATGGAATACATTTCTTTGTCATAAGTGGGGTACTTTTGGATTGTGTCTGAAAGTGTATCACTATGGTAAGCCACTGGATGCCCATGCTGAGTAAGAACCACACCAATATCATAGTCAGAGGCATCTATCTCAATCTCAAATGGTTGTTGCAGGTCTTGTAATGTGAGAAATGGCGCAGAACAGAGGCGATTCTTCAACTCGGAGAATTATTTTTGTTGGGTTTCCGACCAAAAAAAAAAATTCTTTCGCTCCACCCATGGTGACTTGACTTAAAGGCCAAGTGATATGAGAGAACCCCAACATGAACCTACATTAGAAATTGGCAAGACCCAAAAAGATGCGGATCTCTATTAGAGTGGTTGGGGTTGGCCAATCTCGAATGAATTGTATCTTGGATGGGTCCACATGTACACCCTTCTCATCAATGATGAATCTCAGATATTGAACCTGGGTCAGGCCAAAGGTGCATTTCTCCAAGTTAGCACATAGCTTGTGTTGTCATAGGGTTTGAAGGACCTTTTGAATATGGTGGAAGTGCTCTTCCCAAATCTGGCTGAAGATCAACATGTCATCTAAATACACTACCAGGAATGCATTGGTGAAGGGTTTCAAGATGTCGTCCATCAATCTCATGAAGTTTGCAGGGGCATTCGTCAATCCAAACGATATGGCCAACCATTCGAAAAGGCCCTCCTTAGATTTGAAAGTAGTCTTCCACACATCGGAGGGTTCTATAGGCACCTGGTAATAATTTGACTTCAAGTCAATCTTGCTAAAATATTTGGCCCCTTTGAGCTAGTCTAGAAGGTCATCAATCCACTGGATTCGTTACCTATTCTAGACAGTGATCTTGTTCAATGCCCGATAGTAAATACAGAGCTTCCAGGTCTAATCCTTTTCTATACCAATACAATAGGGCTCCCACAAGGTGATGAGATTGGCCTGATGTTCCCTTTCTGCAATAATTCTTAAATCTACCTCTTAATCTCATCATTCTCTAGAACAGAGCGTTGATAGATCGGTCCATTGGGCAGCAACGTGCCTAGGGTCATATTGATGGAGTGCTTGACCTGACAGTGCAGAGGTACCCTTGTGGGTGAGGCAAAAATATTCCTGTACTCCTCCACAACCTTGTCCATCTATTGTAGTTGTGCAGAGGAGCCCTACTTGGAAGCCGTGGCCACAACCTTCTTCTTGCCTTGGGGGCGAATCATAAGGAAATTGTTTTTCCTAGTATGGGAAATAATCTTACTACATTACTTTGCAGTGATCAAAGATATGGCAGTACGCGAGGCTACCTCCGGTATCATGTACAACTTATTAGCCAACGTAACAATCAAAAAGAGAGGTCTAGACTCATATACAACATGTCGCTTCCACAAGTATGATTGTCCTAACAATACATCACAAATTTCAAGAGGAGAAACGTCACACAGGACCTCATCTGTGAAGGGCTTGATGTTGTAGGGAAAGTAACATTGTTGGCTGACGCGAAGATCTCGTCCTTGGTGAAGCCACTCGATAGTGGATCGCTGTGAATGTGCTATAGTCTTTAGGCCCAGTCGCTTCACAACCCCTATTGAAATGAGGTTTTTTTGGCTCTTACTGTCGACAATGAACTACAACGGAGAACCATTCACCCACATTTGTGAGTGGAAGAGGCATTCCCCCTCCTTTGGATCTTCAGGCTCAATATTCTAGATCTTGGTGGTAGCCACAATGGCACTGGGCTCTACATCAATGATTTTCTTCCCTTATTCAGTTCCCTTATCAATTTTTGATTCAGAGTCAGAATCTGCGTCTGATTCAGAAGCCTTCAACTCGACCAATAGTGACTCCTTGGCCTGACACTCACTTGTGTTGTGAGTGGAGATCTTATGGAACTCACACCATTTTCCCATGTCCTTCTTCGTCTTCGTGGTGTTTTTCTTTGCTTACGGCTTCAACGGGCTGTCATGGGTAGCCCTGCCTTGGCTTGGTCCTTTTTTCTATGGTTTGGGGGCGCCTTTTCCTTGCTTTGGATTTGCAGATCCAAAGTCCCACTTATTCTGTTTAAACTTCTGCTCAATCTTGACAGTGCACCAATACGTCGTGCCGAGTGAGGAAATGTCCAGGAACTCCATCTCATCCTAGATGTACTTCTGTAGATAACCGCGGTTCTTGAGCACCAAATGCCACTCAATATCCTTGATACCCAGCTTCATGCGAAGGGTATGGAAAATATTTGTGAACTCTAGCACATCTTGATCCCTTGCCTACCGTAGCATGGTCCACTTTATGTATTTATCTTCATAGCTCCCTAAAGGGTAATATTGTTCCTTGACGGCATCTCAGAAAGAATTGCAAGTGGGTGTAGCTGAAAAAAATGAGGGTTCACTCTCATCCTTTTGTTCACAGTAGGTTTCCCACCAGTCCTTAATGTGTGGGGCAACTTTGAGAAGTGAAAAAGTAATATTTTCCCGATTGGAAAGGTCATGAACTCAAAAATATCCTTCCAACATATTTAACCATTTATCTATGGTGTCTGCATCTATCAAGTATTCAAATATGGGAATATTGAAGTTAACTTGTACCTTAAAAGGAGTTGCACCTCTAGAGTGGTTGCTCGATGAAGATGCATTTCCCGTGGGTAGCTGTCGAAGGATCTAGGCTAAGTTATCCATCATTGCGTCCCTCTATCGCTCGAGGGATTCCCTGAGCAACATTTTAAAGGATCTCCTACCCCCTCGGATTTCTTTTCTTCCACCATGGGAGGTCGTTGGGTTTTGCGAGGTTGATCTTACAATGGTTCAACTAGATCAAGCCCTAACTCCTTATACCCTGACCTCATTGGTGACATGCAAATAAAAACAGAGAAAGAGAAGACTGCTCTGATACCATTGGTCCGAACTTAAACATGAATGCAACAAATTACAGATGTAATCATAAACACAAAGATGCAACATAAAAACACTTCATTTCATTAATAGAAAAATACTGAACTATGCTTACAAACAGAATGGGAATAAGATAGTTGGGGTGATGGTAGCTTATCTCTGAAAATAGATGTGGTAGCTACATTCCTCTAAACTATGTTACAATGAGGCTTAAGGGCCTATTATTATTGGAAAACATGAGAAAACCATAAATAACTAAAACTCTAACCACAAGAGATATAACACCAAGAGTTTGTGGACCCCGTGGGGTTAGTTGGGCTGCCAACTTCCCAAGGTCGTAACTTGGTCATATTAGATCCGTTTGGCACGTACGATACCTTGTTGGAAAGGTATCATCGAGTACTACAGGTTTCACTGCAAGCCCTTTCCTACGGCTGTGGGCCTGCGCGGACCCCAAAAAAACATTGTTTAGGGGGTCAAAACTACTTTGGAAGTTCAGGACCCGAAAAACTACTAAAAAATAGTAAATGTTGAAATGAATAAGGAAATAGATGAAACTGACTGGGGGGTCTAGGTGGAATAAGAAGGTGGCCACCAATATCCATTTGGTTCAGTGAGTGTGGGGGAATGTAACAATTGATTAGTCTTGTGTGCATGCTCTCCCACATCACTATGTAGGGTTGGAGCTGTTTGATGAGGGGAAGGCAGACATCCACTTGTGACAGCCACTGTATCCACTTGAGACTGCGCAGCTCCATCACCGAAGTATGATGAGAGAGGTTTGAGATTTTTCTTTACTTTGAGACATATATAATTGTAACAGACATACTCATATATGTCCATAAGATATTGGAATTTCATCTGAATTTTCAGAGCTTCAAAAGGGAGTAGATGGAAGTGCACCCAAAATTCCATTAGAGATTCATGCGGGGCCTTTTGTTGTTTTAACATTTTCTTATCAAGTGATTCAGGATCAAAATGATGAAAAACATATTCTATTAGATCATTGAATTGCTTGAATGAGTGCACGCAATTAGGAGGCAACTCGCGGCACCATAGAAATGGGTATTCGCGAAGTGTGTGTGCAAGAAACATACTTACCTCTACTTCATCAAAATCTTCCACATTCTCCATGAATGCAAGGAAGTCATATAAATGCTCAAGCCAGGCCACTTTGCCTTCACCATAATACACAAGTTCAGACAAGTGATAAAAAAACTCCCTCTCAATTTCAAAGGGATGTCCGTTGGACAAACATTGTGGAGGGTTAACTATAACAATATCCATGACAGATGTGTGAATATTCAAAACAGGATGTGAGGACTCAACTTGTCATTTGGCCCTCCTTCTAGGGCCAGAAATGTCGATGGTGCTGGACCCGCCAACATGTAAGGGGATCTCCTCAGTAAGAAGTCCCAACTAAATCTTAGGCTGTTTAGAGTAGGAGTCCCAGCAGTGGGTAGTACGTTATCACCTTGATTGCGGTTGCGCGAAGAGGTAAGTAAGATGTCCTTGTTGGAAGTAAGGATGTGACCTTGTAGCAAGTCAAGGAAGGTGCATGAGAGGCTCTAACACACAAAAGGGGAGAAGAGTGCACCCCTTAGAAGCTTGTGATAGCACACAACTTGAAAGGGAACACACAAGTTGAGAGACATCACAAGATGGAAAGCAGGATAGCTGACAATCCAAAGTGAGGAGTTATACCAAAAACACGCTTCGCTAAGATTCATACAAAGACATACGGAATAGTCCATACATACATGCGTAAATTACAACTACATACATCGTTAGAGTAACTAGGATAGCCAAACTACAATAACAATATATGTATGGAATGTGTTGGCTCTATTATATTAAAAGAGTGAAAGATCCAATCATACATACAACCATGACAACCACTAGCCCCGATAGCGGCACATTACAGTCACTGCCGCCTGCTCCTCCAAAGAGATGTATTAACTCTGCACTATGGAGAAGCCAAGACTCGTTACAATAAACACCAAGCTTTCTCTAAGTTATGCCTATCAGAAGCTTGGCTCCAAAAAGCCTAGACAATGAGTTATGAGGTTCTATATATAGCAAAGGGTGGGGTGACCCTTGACATTCCACTTTGTGACTCAGCCTACACTCATGATTCTTCAACTTACACATGACTGTTTACATTTTACTATTGACACTTGGTCTTTCACTTTACAACATGTTTATAATACATTCTACATATGTAACCATGTGAGACAAAAATGGATTTAAGGCACACAAGACATCACTAAGACTCAAACAACTATGGGAAGAATAAATCTTCGACATCCTCTTGGTGATTGATGGCAGCGAATTGATGCCAAGCTTGTTAGTCTGTTATGGTGCCGCATACTCTTTGGTGACATCCTTATGAAAGCAAACTCTTGCCTCTGTTGCATCAGGTACACTGATTTGGCACTTTTGTCCAACTCGTTAGATAACATGCGCATTATGGTCTTGAGTGCATTCAGACCAGCAACATAATTGTGCATAGTGTTTGTGCTCATCTGTAAGTGTGCGGTGTGTGTTGGTGGCTATGCACATCAACTAATCGAAGTACATGTCCAGCTCGAGTCAGACTCGGCTCTTTTCTTTCACCTTGGTGAGTGTGCCAATGGATCATGTGTGCACACAATGACATCCATGCTCCTGAACACTTGTGGAAGTGAAGCCTGTAAGTTGGTGATGAGTTGTAGAAGTTCCTCATAGTTCCGGATCTGACTCCGGATGCATGCCTTCAACTCCACTACCTTTGGCTTCATCATCTTTGGCAAGTGCAATGGGGCTCACTTGTACCTCATTGAACATATCTGCATGTGATCGACAACAATGTGTATGTCTGTCAAGATGCGTGCTCTCCTAGCACAGCGTTGCTGCCAACCGTTAAGATGGACAATTGACTTATGCATGGTGACGAATCTGAAGTACAACTTCTGAATGATTTTCTCGAGAGACAATACTTCATCAAGTATTGTTTCCTTCAACTTTTCTCTGGAGGATGCTGTAGCTTTCTCTCCTTACTGCTTGGTTGCTTGCAACTCCTTAGCCATGCACTCATTCTCAACTATCAAGAATCTAACACTTGACCTGGTGGCTTCAACATATGCCTTTTTAAGATTAGCCAATGCAGTTGGATGTCTGCACACATCAAACACAATCACTCATTCTTCAAACTGCGCAGTGTTGAAATGTGGCAACAAGAATATTCCAATTTAATTTGTCCTTGAATTAAATTGTGAATTAAAATCGAATTTAGTCTTAACACCTACTTTGAAATAATTAATTAAGTTATTTTGACTTAATTAGTTGGAGAAATTCAAGTTAGAAGTCTTTCTGAAGTCATGCAAGAGTTATCCCTTAAATTAAGGAGATAAGCCTTAAATTAAGGAGATAATGAGTTATTTTGAGTTGTAATTAGTTAACTCGTTTTATGAGTTAGTCCAGTTAAATTAGTTCCAAACTATTTGAGGAACTAATAGAGAGTTAACAGTCAGTTGATGCATGCATGCACTCAACTAGTGTACTCTAGTTAACTAAAGATTCCCTCATCAGAAACTCATGCATGTCTATTCTGAGAAGGACCTAGTTGAGATTAAAGACAAGGACAATGTACTATCAGTTGCATGTGTTTTCTTATAAATAAAAATCATGTATGCAAAATGAATAACTCCTTGAAGATTGTGTAGTCCTGACAGTGTGTGAGAGCAGTGTTCCACTTGGTGAGGTGAAGATCATCCACTAGGAACAACGCAAGGAAATATGAGCTTGGAGGGTAGAGAGGAAGGCTTGTGAGAAGCCAAGATTTCCTGTGAGCATCTGTGAGGATTGTACTGAGAGTTGGCTAGCTGTGAGAGCTAAGGCTTTGTATAATTCCTGTATTTCCACCTTGTATGATAATACAGATAGTGGGGTTTATAGCTGAAGCTTTCCCCAAAGTATTTTCATGTGTATTGTGCATTTATTCTTCTTCTTCTGGGTATATTGTTCAGCTCGATCTTTAAGCTTCCGCGCAAATTGATAATAGAAGTAGGTTATAGTATTCTTCTTTGATTTATATTGCATTATCGGGTTAACCTACAGTCAGATTTTCTACATAGGTCTTAGAGCGAGATTTGTAGAGAATTTCTACATGGTATCAAAGCCAAGTTTATCGGAGCTGTGAACAATATACTGAGAAGAGAATTCAAAGTTTGAAGTTTGGGGTTGCAAGTGCAAATCGAATTCATATCATACTTCAAGGTTGGCCATTGGCGTTCTATGGCTTGAGACTCGAGTATGCCTTGGAAGGTAGCTCGAATTACATAGCATGGAAAGATAGAATGGAGGCTATATTAGAAGACAATGGCTTGAAGGAATTCATTGATCAAGAAATCCCAAAGCTAGCTTCAACTAATACACAAGAGTTGGCTGAGTGGAAGAAGGGTGTGGCAAAGACGAGAAAGATCATCCTTGAGGGAGTTCGAGACCATATTATCTCGATTCTCCATGGGAAGGATACTCCATTTTCAATGTGGAAGACATTGAAGGACCTCTACCAGAACAGTAGCGACTAGAGGAAATTGGCGCTCAAGGATAAGCTTTGAAGAATCAATATGGAGAAGGGCATACTATTTCCACATATCTGAACAAGCTCGCCACCTACAGAGATGAGCTTAAAAGTGTGGGAATAACTACTGCCGATGATGATATGGTGAGCCTCGCTCTCCTTGGCCTTCCAAAGAGCTTGAATAGCTACCAGGACTCTGTGAATGGAAGGGAGAAACTATCGGATTGGGAACGACTGTGGTCGGATCTCATGTAGGAGGAGATCAAGAGGAGCACACGAGATGGTTCTTCATCCAAGAATGATGATGAAGAAAATCTAGCCTTAGCAAGTAAGGCAAGGAAAGGGAAGGGGAAGGCTTCCCATTCCAAATCAAATTCTTCTCATGGAGGGAAGAAGGGTGATAAGATGCTTTAATTGTCACGAGATGGGACATTATGCGACTAATTGCCCATCGAAGAAGTCCAAGAAGGGATCCTCGTTAGGATCAGAAGGTGAGGCATTAGCCTCTCAGTTCGAAATGGACTTTACCCTCATCACACGCATGGTGTCATCGATGATGGTTGTGTCTGGTATCTTGACAGTGGAGCCTCATTCCACATGACCGACGATAAAATTTTATTCAATGACTTGGAGGAGAAAGACCTCAAGATGTGCATAGAGATGGGTGACGACGGAAGGTATAGTGTTTCAGGAGTGGGAACAGTTGCTTTTCAGAGGGAGCATGTAGCTCCTCTCACCTTGAAAAATGTGATATGTGAGCCTTGACGGAAGAAGAACTTGGTATCGATCGCGATGTTGGAGGACAAAGGCTATGATGTTGTCTTCAGTAAAGGAAAGGTGTTCCTAAGACACAAAGCCACAAGTCAGACCAAGAGGATAGGGATTTTGGGTGAAGAATCTTTATAAACTAGAGGTAGGTGATTGTGCAACATTGAGTACAAAAGTAGAATTGGTGCAAAGCAGAGACATTGGCGAGTTGTGGCACAGGCAGTTGGACCATTTGCATCATGGGGCTTTGAAGATAATGCAACAGATATCTACAGGACTTCCCGAAGGTAAACTTGAGCAAGTTGACACATGCAAAGGTTGTACCTTGGGAAAGTACACCAAGTCTTCCTTTCATGATCAATACAATCGAGCAAAGGTTATCTTAGTGTGAGTTCATACTGATGTGTGTGGACCATTATCGATGGCATCCACAGCGAAGCAAAGGTATTATGTGATATTCATTGATGATTTTTGTCGTAAATGGTGGATTTATTTCATACAGAAGAAGGACCAAACCTTCTCAAAGTTTTGTGAGTTCAAATCTTTGGTTGAAAAAGAGTTAGGGAAGAAAATCAAGGCCTTGAGAAGCGACAACATTGGAGAATATGTCGCTCAAGAGTTTAAGGACTTCTATGCAGTGGAAGGAATTAAACAAGAGTTGACGACACCTCATAACCCACAACAGAATGGGGTGGCCGATAGGAAGAACATAACTATTTTAGGGGCAACACGGGAAATGTTGCATGATCAAGGCCTACCACTTCACTTGTGGTCTGAGGCATGCAACGTAGCGTTCTATTTTTAGAATAGAAGCCTGCATCGCATACTTGGGATGAAGAAACCAAATGAAGATTTCTATGGTAAGAGACCAGATGTGGGTCACTTCAAAATCTTTGGCTCATTGGTATATTGACATGTGACAAAGGATGCACAAAAGAAGCTTGAGCCAACAACACAGTTGGGGATACTTGTGGGGTACACTGATACACCTCACAACTATTGGGTGTACTTGCCTACCAGTCAGAGGGCAGTGGTTCACAGAGATCTCAAGTTTGATGAGCAGAAGGCCATGCGAGTTTCCCTTGAGAGGGAGCTCCAACTACAGGCTGTGGAGGAATTGTTGGTTCCTAAGGAGGAGGAGCCTCAAACTAATGCAGAGTAGCCCCATGCTGAGGTTCCAGGAGTGGAGACATCCACTCAAGCAGAGTCTTCCAAAGATGGATGAAAATGCACAAGAGAAGCTAACAGATTGTTGAAGAATGCGAGAGAGAATGTGGGAGCACCATCTTCTCAGTGCAGACAGAGGAGGTCACCTAAGAGGTACACTGGATACATGGCCCTTGCTGGGGAATTCATTGAGATCGAGCCATCTTCCTTTGAGGAAGCAGTGCAACAGCCAATTTGGGTTGATGGTATGGTGGAGTATGACTCCATAGTTTGTAACAGTGTTTGGGACGTGGTTCCAAGACCGGAGAACAAGTCAGTTGTGAGTTCCCATTGTCTTTACAAGGTAAAGCAAGTTGCTGATGATGGGAGGATCATGTTGCTGCAGCATATTTCGACAGAGGAACAAGATGCTGACATTTTGACGAAGGCATTGTCAAAGTGTAAATTCGAGTTCCATAGAGACAGGATCAGGGTGGCAGATAATCCCTTTCTTGTTGAGAGGGAGTGTTGAAATGTGGCAATAAGAATATTCCACTTTAATTTGTCCTTGAATTAAATTGTGAATTAAAATCGAATTTAGTCTTAATAGCTACTTGGAAATAATTAATTAAGTTATTTTGACTTAATTAGTTGGAGAAATTCAAGTTAGAAGTCTTTCTGAAGTCATGCAAGAGTTCTCCCTTAAATTAAGGAGATAAGCTTTAAATTAAGGAGATAAGGTTGAGTTATATTTGAGTTGTAATTAGTTAACTCAGTTCACTAACTTAAGTCTAGTTAAATTAGTTCCAAACTGTTTGAGGAACTAATAGAGAGTTAACAGCCAGTTGATGCATGCATGCACTCAACTAGTGTACTCTAGTTAACTGAAGATTCCCTCATCAGAAACTTATGCATGTCTATTTTGAGAAAGACCCGGTTGAGATTAAAGACAAGGACAATGTACTATCTGTTGCATGTGTTTTCTTATAAAGAAAACTCATGCATGCAAAAGGAATCATTCCTTGAGGATTGCACAGTTCTGACAATGTGTGAGAGAAGTGTTCCACTTGGTGAGGTGAAGATCATCCACTAGGAACAACGCAAGGAAATAGGAGCTTAGAGGGCAGAGAGGAAGTCTTGTGAGAAGCCAAGATTTCCTGTGAGAATCTGTGAGGATTATACTGGGAGCTGGCTAGCTGTGAGAGCTAAGGCTTTGTATAATTCCTATGTATTTCCACCTTGTATGATAATACAGATAGTGGGGTTTTTCGCTGCAGCTTTCCCCAAAGTATTTTCATGTGTATTGTGCATTTATTCTTCTTCTTCTGGTTATATTGTTGAGCTTGATATTCAAGCTTCCGCAAATTCATAGTAGAAGTAAGTTATAGTATTCTGATTTGATTGATATTGCATTATCAGGTTAACCTATAATCATATTTTCTACATAGGTCTCAGAGCGAGATTTGTAGAGAATTTGAGAATTTCTACACACAGGAGATACATGGACATTCGGAGTGGGCACTTTGCATGACTGCACAACTTTGTGTTGTGACTCATCGGAAGATATGTTGTACACATCTGCTTCTGGATTGTCCTCAAGGATTTCAGTGTCTCCTTGATCACTTGGGACTTGCTCTGCTCCCGAATCTGGTGAAGCCTGTAAAGTGACCTCTTTGTTCTTATGCATGAGGTAAATGTCTTGATCTTGCTCTGGCTGAACCACATGCATGTCCATGTGTTCCAATATCTGTTCAATCTCTTGAGCAAAGTCCCTCTCCTACAACTGCTCACCCTATTTGCTATCTGCTAGTTGTTCGAATGAATCAATAACTTGTATGGGCACAATTTCATCAATGTGTGCATGCTGCACCTCCTACTGTTCATGTTCCTACTGCGATTCCTTCTCTATTCTGCACAACTCTTGTTCTTCCCTTAGTTGTTACTTCAACTCCTACAACTCATTTTCTGCCTCCTCCAGCTTCTACTTCTCCCTCTGCCTTTCAGAAATCCTTCTGTCGCGATGTCGCTTCTTTGCCTCAATCTCCAAATCTTCTCTTAATACAAGTGGATTTGTTTTGAACTTGTATCTTTGCTCCACCTTTGTGCTGTCAACAACCTTCCTCTTTCCTTTGTCAGGCTCAAATCTGTTGCCCTTTGCTGCTGCTGAAGTTGCTGCTCTCTGAGATGTTGCTGCCTTCTGTGCTGCTAACCACTCTACATTCATTATGACCGTTCATTGAGCTTTGAGGAGTTGTAGAAATATTTCCACGGGTCTTTCTCAGGCCAATGACATGCCCCGTGGATCTAAGGATGATACACTCTTGTACAGTGGTGTTCCACTAAGCGATGTGGTTCATATGGATTGAAACCTATGGTGTCAAAGGTGAATCTCTTGAATTCCTCCATCTTGGCCTCAACATGCTTTAAATTTTGGATCTCATACAACACGATCCAAAAAGGAAGAGTGGGCCAAGGTTCCTTCTTATTCTTGTGTAGTCTTCCTAAAAAATCTGTCAAGATGTGGTATGAAATCTCTTGCATGACCAACTTATCCATGGAAAACTTCGATAAAACATGCCGAGCCTTCTCTATGTTGTACATCCGGATGAAGGTGCCAAGGGGTGAGGCATACTAATCTGCTATGTTAACCAATGCCTCCATCGATGCATGTGACATGAAAGGTAGATCCTACTCAAAGATCATCCTGTACACCGGGGAGACGAAGTGGTCTGATCACTATATTATAACTCCATGGAAGCTACACTTGGAGAACAAACCTGCAATAGGTGTGCATAGAGGTTTTTGAAGGTGTCAATGCCCAACCCAAGCCAGGGAACTGCCGACGTGCACATATTGCACGAACATGAAGAGCTCTGGTTGTTGACCCTTGGGCGGATGTCGGGCATCTAACACTTGTCCCTTCAACTAGAGAGCTGCCATGTTAGACTAGTTGAAAGGTCTTCCTTTGTTTTCCAGCTGATCCAACACAATCACCCAACTCTATGGGAATGTTTATGTACTCTCTTGGTTGTATAAGCAACATGCGAAGATGACCATGATCTGATAAGCCTTCTGCAGTATCCTTGTCTTGTAAACTTGGTTGGGTGTTGTCTTGAACCTGGATGGCTATTTCACCCAGCTCTTCAAGATGTCTCTTGAGTTTGCACTATTGTTGGGCTTGGTGAAGGGTGCATCCATTGTGACCACCAGCTGGGGTAAGTGATACATCTCTTGAAATTTCTCTGCCCTAAAGGTAGCAAGTTCTGTTCCACTGACACTGCTCAACACCATTGTCTCTAGATCAATATGCGAGACAATCTAGTAGACCATGTTCGCGCATGGAAACGAGGGATACCTACATGAAATCTGGTACAATCCAGACTTGTATATGTTGACATAGACTATGCGGTCCTCCAGATTCTCCTCAAAGGTGCCTGAAAAGATGTCATTGATGTCCTTCCATTTAATCTTGATCTCCTTGTGTATGAAAAACTTAGTGTCTTCATAGATGGGCAAGCTCATAGACATTTGCTCAACCACATCTCTAGTTGCAGTCTCAATGGTGTCCTTTGACCCTACTCTCTTGGAAGCCATTATACCTATGCTAGTGAGAAACTGATGAAAACCTATGATACCTAGAGACAGAGCAACACTCATGGCAAGCAAACTGTTAGTTGAAAACCAAAAGCAACTTGAGGACTGACATGCAACACACTGTGGTGACTGACTAGAAGATTCATGCAATTTTCATTAGGAGGCTGGGAGATTGACTGCCAGAACTGCACAGAATAGTGTCCAGACTGTCAGCGAGTTGATTGACTACTAAAACTACACAAAGTACAGTCTAACTTGGCCTGCTAAGGACTGAAACTGTGCAATGCAAAGTTATAGTCAGCATGACTGCAACACGGTAAAACTGCATTGTGCAATTCTGGGGCTAACTGAGGCACTGCTTCTTAGAATTGTGTTGAGAACACTCTGGGAAGCTAGTGTGAGGCAATATCTACACAATTTCTAGGAGCAAAGCATGGCCTTCCATCCTAGAAATACGCAGTGCAAGGTGGGTAAGGCAAGGTCCAGGCAGAGCCAACTCAGACCTGTCATTGGGTGACTAAAAATAGTAAGGAACTGAATGCATGTGTGAAGCTGAGTGTAGGCATGAGTGAATGAACATGCATGAAATTAGTGAGTGCAATATTTAGTAAAACGAGAAAATAAACAAGTGTGTGAAGCGAGTCATCGCAACGATGACCATCAGTGCAGAAACAATGTCATGCATGCACAAGAAGGAGTTGCAATGGAAAAATTGAAACAATGCTTCTACAAGCTAACATACATTAAAATGACAACAAGCTTTCAATAAAACCAAGAAAACAACACTCACTCCAACCAAAATACAAAAAGCGACAGAAAAGCAGCAAAAGACATGAAAAGCGAACTTACCCGGAAAAAGTTGAGCTGAGTGTGCCGAAATTTCCTAGATGCAATGGGGAATTTTAGAGCTCCAATATTGAAGTGAAGAATGAGCTCTGAAGTGTAGAATAAATATTTTTGACAAGATTGAGGCTTATGATGTGCATGCCACAAATCTAGGAAAAAGTGACACTTGGCGGGAGGTTTCTAAAACGGCTTTTGCATGTAACCCCCAGTTGCTAAAAATGGATCCCTAATATCTAGGGATTATTTTTACCTTTTTCTTTTTTTTTGAGAAAAAGCTGCCCATGCATGCAAGGCAAGATTTCTCATTCCTAGAGCGAATCAGTCAGCTTGGGAGCACATGCAACAGACAACAAGCCTTTGGATGACTCTTATGGAGTTTTTGGGGTGAGTGGCTCTGGCTGCCCCTCTAACTCTGCACAGTTTCTAGACTGAAGCCAAGGATTCCAACCAGAACTACGCAAATTCTAAGAGAAAACTAAGTGATGGGCTTCTTTGTGCAATTTTTGAGGGGAAGGCAGTCTGCTTGCTCTGCGCATTTCTGGAGAGCAGTAGGCTTCCTAGTAGAAATTCTCACTGTAGATCACCTGATAATGTAGTATACTAAAGCAAAATACTTGATCTACTTCTACAAACAAACTTGTGGAAGCTTAATCGATTTTGAGCAAGATCAAATAGAACACATATAACAGAGAAGAAGAAATCATACACATGAAAGACAGAAGAATACTCTGGGGAAAGCCTCGGCTAAAAACCCTGATCTCTGTATTATCGTACAAGTGGAAATATCTCAGGATTACACAAAGCTTTAGCTCACAAGCTATCCAGCTCTCCATACAATCCCTCACTGCTGCTCATAGATAGAATAGACAACACATATGCCTTCCTTCAGTCATCCAAGCCTCCTATTTCCTTGCACAGTTTCTTTTGGGGTCCAATGCTGCCTTGTGTGAATTCACTACCTGTCCTGCTACTCCTTCGGGGCTCCCGTAGTAAGGTATAATTAAAGATGTTGGGTACCTCAAGGATCCTGCCCCTATTCCAGCCTTTTTGGGACTATCACTCCACATCACCCCACCTCTGACTTAGAGGTATGGATGCATGTAATCCCTCTGCCCACTTGGCTCAAAATTTCCCCCTATTGAAGGTCTCTGCATGAGTGGATGCCTCCACTCAATCTCCTCTCGACTTCTCCAGTTGTGGCTGCTCCACAACCTCATGAAGTTGCTTCACCAATTATGGCTCCTCCAAAATTGTCTGAGACTTCTTCTGGAGCTGCATGTTGAGAGGTAATGTACTCTCCCTCTCAACCACCAAGTCTCCAATAGTTTCCTTGCTCCTCAAGGCTTTGCATGCATCTTGAACCTCAAGAGCATAAAGGTGTTTGACTCGTGAACTGATCTGCTTAACCTATCTCGTGGTGATGTGTCTAAGGAAAACCTTTCCCTCACTGAAGACTACATCATAACCTTTGTCTTCCAGCATTGCAATCAATACCAAGTTTTTCCTCAATCTTGGCACATACTTCACATCTATTAAGGTAATGCGAGATCCATGCTCCCTTTGAAAAGAAACCGTGCCCACACTTGAAACACTATACATTTCATCATTACCCATCGCTATGAGTATCTGGAGATCTTTCTCCTCCAAGGTACTAAACAAACTCTTATCGCCGATCATGTGGAATGAAGCTCCACTCTCAAGAAACCAACCACATCCCACCATGGATGAAACCATGCATGTGATGAGGGTGAAATCCAACTCGAACTGTGAGTCGAGTGCCTCACCTTCTGATCCTTCCTTGTATCCCTTCTTGGATTTCTTCAGTGGATAATTTGTAGCAAAATGGCCCACCTCATGACAATGAAAGCATCACACTTTCAATTTGTCAAACTTCTTCCCACCATAGGAAGAACTCGATTTGGGATGAGAATCCTTCTCCTTCCCTTTCTTTGCCTTACTCGCTAAGGCACAATTTTCTTCATCCTCCTTGGATGAAGAACCATCTCTGGTGCTTCTCCTTATCTCCTCCTGCATCAGATCCGACCAAAGTCATTCCCAATCTGGCAATTTCTTTCTTCCATTTACTGAGTCTTGGTAGCTATGCCAGCTCTTAGGAAGATCGAGGAGAGCAAGACTCATCATGTCATCATTGGCTATCATGATCCCTACACTTCCAAGCTCATCCCTAAAAGTGGTGAGCTTGTTCAGATATGTAGAGATCGTGTCATCCTTTTCACACTTGATTTTCTAAAGCTTGTCTTTTAGTGCCAGCTTCCTCTAATTGTTGTTGTTCTGATATAGATCTTTCAATGTTTTCCAAATTGAAAACGGTGTCTCCTTCCCACGGAGACTCGAGACTATGTGGTCTCGAACTCCCTCCTGAAGGATTCTCCTCGCTCTAGCCACACATTTCTTCCATTCCGCCAATTCTTGGGCATTAGTTGCTGATAGCTTGGGAACTTCTTGATCAATGAAGTCCTTTAGACCTTTGTCCTCTAATACCGCTTCCATGTGATCCTTCCAGGCTGTATAATTCGAGCTGCCATCAAGGGAATACTCGAGTCTTAAACCGTTGAATGCCATTGGTGAAATTTGAGATGTGACAAGAATTCGAATTCTATAATCAGGAACTTCAACCTTCGAACTTCTCCTTTCTTTATATAATGTTCTTCTCTTTGATCACATTTTCTCTGATACCATGTAGAAATTCTCACTGTAGATCACCTGATAATGCAATATACTAAAGCAAAATACTTGATCTACTTCTACAAACAAACTTGCCGAAGCTTAATTGATTTTGAGCAAGATCAAATAGAACACATATAACAGAGAAGAAGAAATCATACACATGAAACACAAAAGAATACTCTGGGGAAAGCCTCAGCTAAAAACCCTGATCTTTGTATTATCATACAAGTAGAAATATCTTAGGATTACACAAAGCTTTAGCTCAGAAGCTATCTAGCTCTCAGTACAATCCCTCACTGCTGCTCATAGATAGAATAAACAACACATATGCCTTCCTTCAATCCTCCAAGCCTCCTATTTCCTTGTGCAGTTTCTCCCAGGGTCCAATGCTGCCACCTGTGTGAATTCACCTCTCACACAACTCACCAAACTCAGAAGTAACTACGCGATCCTGAAGGAGATGATTCCTTTTGCATGGATGAGTAACCTATATAGGAAAAATCCTCCAACTGATAGTACATTGTCCCTAAGTCCTTTGATCTCAACTGGGTCTCTGATTGAACAGACATGCATGAGTTATTTGTGAGAGAATATTCAGTTATCTGAAGTGCAATAGTTACGTGCATGCATGCATTAACTAACTGAACTCACAATCAGTTCCACAAACTGTTGGAACTAATCTAACTGGACTTAACTCAGTTAACAGAGCTAACTAATTACAACTCAAAGTATAACTCATCCTGATCTCCTTTAATCAAGGGATAACTTCCTCAATCAATGGAGAAATTGTTGCATGTCTTCACATAGACTTCATGTTTGATTTCCTACAACCTAATTACTCCGATTTAATTAATTAATTATTTACAAAAATCTAAGATCAAATTTGAATTTTAATTCTCAATTTTAGTTCAGGGACTAACTAAAATTGGAATCTATCCCGAAATGCTATTTATAGCAATGCTATTTTTATCATTTCTATTTTATCATTCCTTGTTGCTATTTCCAACACTGGTACCTGAAATGCTATTTATAGCATTTCTATTTTTAGCATTTCTTGTTGCCATTTTCAACACTTCCTTGATGCTCTGCGCAATTCTGGAGAGCAAGGTTGGTTGCCCTACAATTTTGCACAATTCTCCAAGTGAGCACAAGAGCTAGTTGGAGATAAAGTCACGGGATGTTAGCTTGCGGGTGAAAGGAAAACAAGTTAGTGAACACACGTTGATAAGCCAAGAAACTCAACTGAAAGCATATGTACCTGGGCGGTGCAAGACATGCTGCTAAGGATGGTTGGTAGGGAGGCTCCAAAATGAAGCTAAGGCAAGATTTTGGAGGATGGTTGTAGCCACCACAATAGGCACTAAGGTCTATAGACTCTTGTCTAGGAACCTTTTTCCCTTTATAAAGTGTCATGCCCTTGGTTTCTTGTATTTCCTCTAGGCTATGCGCTTACCACATCTGAGCCCCTTATCGACGATTTTCATTTGTTGCCAATGTGTCATCAATCACAAGCCTATGATCGTCGATCGTCGATCTCCAATTTTTAAGCTCCTTCCACTCAGCCCTTATCGTACACTTCTCACCATAGGACCGAGGGTGGTGACTGGGGGCTTGCCCTTAAGGAACTAAATCTTTCAGCGCTCTACCAGGGCCTTTTTCTTTTTTTAAAGCTTTGAGCCCCTGGTTTCTTGTGTGTTCCACAACCAAGCGCTAACATCATTGAGCCCCCTTATCGAAGTTTTTCACTTGCTGCCCATATGCTAGCAACCACAAATCACCGATTGCGGATTGCCGATAGGCCCCTCTGTTTAGCCCTAGCCCTTAGTTCCCTTAAGCCTTTGCGACAACCTGGTGTTATCATCAAATAATTGATTATCTAGCCTAATTTACTAGATGGATCGAAGCACACCATGTAAAGCCAATGTTACCATGGTAGAATTGCTTCACTGTGATAAATTTCTTAATAAACCACCTTTGTTAAGTAATTTATAGTTAAACTCATGAAGAATAATTAAATAAATCACTATTTATTTGATTTTCTTCTTGGAATAATTTATTAAACCATTTGCACGTGAGGTGCATGACTTGATGGCTGGGGCGGATGGCTTTCGCTCCCCCCAGCCAGGTTCGATTCCTGCAGCGGTGGATGTGGCCCCGCGTTTATTCGGCGATATGTGCGACGGCTTTGCCGTTCCTGTTCTTCTGCTGGCTTCGGCCATTCCATTGTAAAAATAAATAAATAAATAAATAAATAAATAAATTATTAAACCATTTTTCAATTATTATTCCTTGACATATTTGACCCAATCATGAAAAAATAAACAGATAAATCATTAATTCTTATTTTTCTCTAAGAATAATTAATTAATCAATAATTAATTATTATTCTTTGTCAAATTTGACTAAATCCCTTAGGAATAGTTAAATAAATCCTTATTTATTTATTATTCCTTAACTAATTCCTTGAGATGATAGATAAATCATTTATTTATTTATTATTTCTAAATAAAAGTTTAAATACGCTTTCCCTCCTAAACAAATATAATCAAATATTCCAAGTGGTTATTCCAAGAATAGGACTAATAATATTTTATTATTGCTCATTATTCGAGGATAACTCAATATTTTGTTATAAATATAAGTGTTTTCCATTCATTATTCACTTTTTATTATTTTCATTGTTGCATTCACTCTTGTAACTCTAATTATTTTCATTGTTGCACACCATATTTTTTCTGGATTTACACATTATAGAGGAGAGAGAATCTACACAAGTTGAAGACGTTTGAGGATAGCCAAGAACCCATCCCATAGAGAGACCTCCACTGCAATGAAGTTCTTTTGGCTCTTGCTGTCGACAATGAACTATAGCAGGGAACCCTTTCCATATCTAGGAGTGGAAGAGATGCTTCTCCTCCTCCAGATCTTTGGGTTCCTCCTTCTATATCTTTGTGGTGGCGACGATGGTGTTGGGCTCTGCATTAATAATTTGCTTCTCTTTGTCATTCCCCTTGTCGTGTTCTAACTCAGAGTCAAAACAAGCATCTGATTCTGAAGCGTTCAGCTCGGCCACCAATGACTGCTTAGCCGGACACTCACTTGTGTTGTAAGTGGAGATCTTATGGAACTCACACCACTTTCCCGTGTGCTTCTTCGACTCCACAATGTTGTCCTTTTATTGTGGCCTTGGTGGGTTTTCCTAGGCCATCTCACCTTGGCTTTGTCCTTTGTTCTGCAATTTGGGGACACCTTTCCCTTGCTTTGGATTTGTAGATCCAAAGTCTCGCTTTTTCTATTTAAACTTTTACTTGATCTTGATGGTGTATTAGTACATTGTGCCAAATAAGGAGATGTCCAAGAACTCCATCTCATTCTAGATGCATCTATGTAGGCAGTCATGATATTTGAGTACCAAATGTTTATCAGAATCTTTGATACCCAACTTCATGCGAAGGGTATGAAAAATAGTGGTAAAATCTGGCACATCTTGGTCCCTTCCCTACCGCAACGTGGTCCACTTTATGTATTTGTCGTCGTAGATCTTGACAGGGTAGTACTGCTCCTTGATGGCATCTCAGAATGAATTCCAAGTGGGAGTGACTAAAAATAGTGAGGTCATACTTTCATCCTTCTACTCACAATAGGTTTCTCACCAGTCCTTGATGTGGGGGGTGGCTTTGAGAAGAGCAAAAGTAATATTTTCTTGTCTAGAAAAATCATGAATAGAAAAATATCCTTCTAGGAGATCAACCATTCATCTATGGTGTTTGCATTTATTTGGACCTCAAATATGGGAATTTCAAAGTTTACTTGTACCTTAAAAAGTGTGGAGCCTCCAGAGTAGTTGTTGGATGTGGATGCGCCGCCAGTGGGAAACCATTGAAGGATGTGGGCAAATGTTCCTTTGTTTCTCAAGGGCCTCCTTGAGCAATATTTCGATAGGATCTCCCTACTCCCTTGTCTTTATTTTCTTCCCCCATGGGAGGCCATCGAGATTTATGAGGCTGGTCTTGCAAAGGTTCGACTAGTTCAAGCCCTAACTCCCTATATCCCGACCTCGTTTAGGACATGCAAAGAAAAACAATGAAAGAGCATACCGCTCTGATGCCACTGATCCAAATTTAAACAAGAACACAAAAAATTACATATATAACCATAAATATAGAGATGCAACAACAGAAATAACACTTCCTTTCATTAATATCAAATAATGAAATATGCTTACAAACAAAATGGAAATGAGAATAGCTCGAGGCATGGTAGCTTATCTCTGAGAAGAGATGTGGCAGCTACATGCCTCTGAATTGAGTTATAATGAGGCTCAAGGGCCTTTTTATTATTGAACAATAAGAGAAAACCCTAAATAACCAAAACCCTAAACCGAGAAGATGTAACACCAAGAGTTTATGGGCCCTGTTGGGGTTAATTGGGTAGCCAACTTCTCGGGGTCATAACTTGGTCATATTATCTCTGTTTGACGCGCATGATACCTTGTTGTAAAATTCTCTCCAAGGAATACAACTGAAAATGTGATTTCAATGAAATTTCTCAAAGGAACATTGCCAAAAAACATCGTTTAGGGCCTCAAAATGGCTTCGGAAGTTTAGTACCCGAAACACTGCCAAAAATAGTAAATTGTGCTACAATTAAGCAAAATGAAACACTGAAAGAAACAATGGTGGGGGTCCAAGTGGAATAGGCCACTGGCCACCAATATCCACCTGGATAATTCCTATCCCCTTAGGAAACAATGTTCTCCATTGCATTAAGTTCCTCCATGAAATGAGGAACTTCTGCTAAACTTGGTCCCTAGTGAGCCATTTTCCTTGGTGTAGGAGTTGGACGAATTTGACAACTCGATAGAGTTGGATCTTCTATTGGTGAGTGCTTTTGAACTGTGTGTCCATGGTTTGATCAGTTGTAGCTTGTTCCATGCAGTCTAGATTTAACTTTGTTGGCATGACATGTTCTGCAATGTCAAATGTGTCTTTTAATCATGGAAAGTATGGCCGAAGGTGATCCACATTGAACACTGGGTGCAGGCCAAGGAATGGGGGAATGCTCATCTCAAAAGCATTATCTCCCATAGCCTTGGTGATGGTGTATGGCCCATATCGAAGGAATCTTGTGGTGGGACCCATCGAGGCTCTCCTTCTACAAATGTAGCCAAACTTTGTCACCCACCTAGAACTTGTGTGACACCCGATGTTGATCATGTCACTGCATGTACTTAGCATTAGCTTTGTCTAATATGTCATGGACCTGTTGGCAGATGTGTTGAATGTGCTCAATGAAGCTATTTTCCTTGTCGGCTTCGAACTGGACATGAGCCGAATCTGCCTAAGTCACTGCAAATGGTATGGCCACATCAATGGGGCATAGTGGTTAGAATCCTAAGCCCAGCTAAAAAGGGCTGTGGAGAGCACGGTTGTAGCTATGATAGACATATGGGAGGCTCTCATCCCATGTGTGTGGATGCTTTGAGTTGTACATGCATATGTTGGGTTGTGTTATATTCTTTCCATGATTAGCCCACGTAGTTAACCAAGGGGTTAGAGGCCCCCCCCTCCATTGCGCCGATTGCACAACGGGGGGTTTGAGGGGGGTAGGTAGCCCCCCTCTACAGGGTCGGGGGCGACACCTCGGGAAATATTTTTTTGGACCCTATATTAGGTTGCGCGGACCTACCTATGGTTTTGTGCATGGTTTTCACACATGGTTTTGGACGCGATGGTTTTCGGTCCATGGTTTTGGACGCGATGGTTTTTGGTCCATGGTTTTGAACACGATGGTTTTCGATCCATGGTATTGGATGCTTTAGCATGTATAAATATGTATTGTAACATTCAAAGGAATATAATGAAAAATCAAGCTGGTAGTCCCGGTTTTGGTATCTAAGGGAAAATCTCTGTGTATATGCGTTTATGTGTTATGATATCGCATTCTTTATTTTCTATGTTCTAGAATTAGTATGCAGGTAATTTCTATACGGGGTTAAAACCTACATTTGGTACAAAGTTTTTTTGGCTTCAAGGGGACGCCTTTGTTGCCAAGGGGTTTCGCTCGGGCCTGTGGTAGACCCTGTTCAGTGGGAGATCTGCGAGATCGATTCTGGTGGTGAAAGAAGATGGTGAGCAATGGAAAGATAGAGATCGAGAAATTTAATGGTCAGAGTTTTGAGTTATGGAAACTCAAGATGGAGGATCTGTTGGTGGATAAATATCAGTGGATCGTGGTAGATCCAGGTACTAAACCAACGCGAGTGTCTGATTAAGAATGGAAGAAGTTGGATTAGAAGGCAAAGAGCACAATACGATTGTGTGCCTCAGATTCATTATTGTTGAATGTATCAGGGGAAGCTATGGCTAAGGCTTTGTGGGACAAGTTAGGGACTTTGTACCAATCTAAGTCTCTGGTGAATAAATTTTTCCTACGGAAAAAACTGTATAACCTGAGGATGAAAGATGGAGACTCAGTGACAGAGCATCTAAACGCATTTAATACTGTGGTAAGTCAATTATTATCTATTGATATTAAAATATCATATGAAGATAAGTGCATCAGTTGGTTGTGTTCTCTACCAGATTCATGGGATAGTCTGGTTATTGCAATAGGTAGCAATGCAACTACCTTGCAGTTTGATGAAATAGTCTCATCCTTGCTGACAGAGGAGATGAGCCAAAAAAATATGGAGAGCCAGAATGGTGATGCCTTGTCTGTATGAGGATAGTCCCAGAATAGAAACAAAAATAAGTCATCGAGTGGGAGATCTAAATCTCCAGGAAAACCTGTAAAGGTGGTGTGCTAGAAATGTGAAAAGGAAGGGCACTACAAAAGGGATTGTAAATCTAAAGCTCCTCACAAAAGAAAGGGATCTGATGATGCTCCTTCTTTAGAGGTGAAAACTACCTCAGATGAAGGTGGGGATGTGTACATGGATTCTTCAAGTACAGATGTAGATCATGAGGCATGATTGATTGATTCAAGTGCATCCTTTCACTTCACTCCCCACAGAGTGGTTCTACAAGTATGAGAAATACGATGGTGTTGATGTCTTCTTAGGGGATGATAGGAAGGCTAGAATCATTGGTCGCAGAAAAGTAAAGTTGAAGTTGCAAGGTGGAAGGGTTAGAGCACTTCTGGGTGTTCTACATATTCCTACATTGGCCAGAAATCTGATTCCTGTAAGCAAGATGGATGATGTAGTAGTAAAAACAGTGTTCGAGAATGATACCTGCAAGATGGTTCGGGGAGCACTTGTATTGATGCAGGGACTTCAGATTGGAACTTTGTATAAGCTGCAAGGTAGCATTGTTGTTGATGGGTGCAACAGTTATGTGGTTCCTGAAAGTGGAGCAGAAAATCTAGTGGTCTCTAGAGAGAAGACCATGATGTGGCATCAAAGGCTTAGACATATTGGAGAGAAGGGCCTTCGAATACTTCATGGTAAATGTATGGTAGAAGGTATGAGTAATAGCTCTCTGGATTCTTATTTCTGTGAAAATTGTGTATATGGGAAGCAGAATCGGGTGAGTTTCCCCTCTAGTGGTAAGAAGGCGAAACAAATATTAGAGCTTGTGCACAGTGATGTGTTTGGACCTGTGAAGGTTCCATCACTAGGTAAGTCTGTGTAGTATGTATCATTTATAGATTACTTCTCAAGGAATACATGGATATATTTCCTTAAGAAGAAATCTGAAGTCTTTGACAAGTTTAAAGAATCTAAAGCTCTAGCGAAAAACCAAACAGAGAAGAAGATAAAGGTCATAACAGTGGAGAGTTTTGCAGCAAGTATCGGGCATGGAATCCCCCCATAGCAAGTTTTGGGGGGTCAAAGCCCATGTTTTGGTCAAAGGTTTTGTAAGACTCTGCGAATTGCGGGCGTGGAGCACGAAGTAGAGGTTAAGTCATAGGGTTGTATTCCCTAAAGTAATGTAATGTAATGTAAAGTCATGTCAGTCTACCCATGGTCCATAGACCATGGGATTGTATAAATAGAGCAAGGCTCTAAGTGAATGATAGAGTGAGTAGCGAAGGAATGGTTCGAGCTTAGAGTAGGATTCTAAGTGTAATGGGTTGTAGTAGTAGGAAGAGGCTCTGCAATTGAGTGCGTAGAGGAGTTCACAACTGAGTGTGCGGACCCATGCAGCTGAGTGTGCAGGGTGGTGTAGCATCTGTAATCGGGATTGAGCATTAATAAAGAGAATTTGATTCTTATTTTTGTGTATTTGTTGTGTATTATTTTCTTTATGTTTATATTAGTTTATGTATCGCACGCATTGATATGATTGTTGAATATGTTGTAATAACCATAAATCTTACACACAAAAGTTAAGTAATCGGTTAATTAGCAAGGAACTTCGTTATTATATGGGTCACACCCCGAGCAGGGCTACGCGGAAACAACATCATGGGTTGCGAAGGAATAGCAAGTGTGCATAGCAACGGGTCAGACCGCGAACCTCCAAAAGCACATCAGACATCCCCAGGGTGCGAAAACCTGGTTCTAGCACCCTCCCATACTACTTCGGGTGAGACCTCAGTCCGCACTCCATGGATTGTTGCTGAAAGGGCCAGTAGTATTGGGATTTGCTTGGCTAAATCACCTCTGAACCTGGGTCAGGCCCATACAAGCCAATAAATGGTTCCGTTGCTAGGACCGGGATTTGCATAGAGGATGTCTGATGTCGTGCCATTGGAATCCTACGAAGAAAGAAATTGAAGAGTGGTTGGACAAGAAGATTCACAAGTTCACAGTGCAGGAAAATAGAAATCCGCGAGTACCTAAGGAACAATGGTTAGAGCGCTATTTGTACACGGAAATCCATGAAATTTTCTTTGCATCCTTTCCTTTTGAGTTGTATGAGTGGATCACGAAGTTAGCAGACAGTCAGGGAAGGTGTAGGCTCAACAAACCAATAGTGTGGACTCTGGAATTAGTGCGCAAACTAGAAGCGTCAGAAGATAAGATAGCGTGAGTTGTGGACCACTGGCTTAACCAAATAATAGGAGGATTTATCACTGAGTTTGTGGTAGACATGATCGTCAGCTACAGTGAGGTAGAGTGACATTTTCTCAAGGGACTGCAAAGTAAGTATATTAAATCTTTGAACACTTGGATTAAAATGCTATTATGTGAAAAGTAGTTTTTGTGACCAAATTAATGTTTGGGACTATGTGAAGTGGGAAGATCTACAGAAGTGGAAGTAGTGAGGAGTTGGAAAACATCGCTTTAATTTCACCCTCGCGGGAAAGCTAGGAGGAGCTCGTGAAAGTTTCTCCAAGAAGCGTGGTCAGCTTGATAAGACAGAGAATTCCACGTTTACCACCCCCATCCACACTGCCACCCATTTCACCACCCTCACCTCCATCTCCACCCACTCCACCTCCGTCAACACCGCAGTTCTATATGGTGAGTGCGATCAAACTGCCAGTGTTTAGAGGAGTAGGAAATGAAGATCCGGACCAATTCTGGTTCGTGGTAAGAGAAGTATGGGAAGCACAAGGCATCGTGGATGATAATATTAAAAAGGCTACGCTGGTGAGTACGCTGGAGGATCACATATTAACGTGGTATATCAAGCATTCTAATGACCACCCGAAAGCAAGAAATGCAGAGATCCAGACCGCGCTGAATAGGGAATTTAGCAAGCCAAACTCAGAGACACAATCAATCATCAGGTTTAAGGAGATCGCGATTCTCTCGGGCGAGACCCCCTGGGATCTAGAACAAAGGCTGAAGAGTATGATCCATGAAGCCAATATGACGTTAACAAATGCACAACATCGTGCATGGTTTGTGGCCTCATTTACGCCACACTTAAGGAAGATGTTGTCACAACAAAAACTTTCCACCCAAGCCGAAGCATTGGAGATGGCAATGAGATTGCATGGGACCCCTATAGAAGACCCTGGGTTGGGAGTCCAACAAATCCATGCGCAACTACAAAATCTGTGTCTAGAAATGCAAAGTTTGAAACAGGACAGGACAACTCGGCCAGAGGTGCACGAGGAAGTATGATGCATAAAATGCAAAGGCCAAGGGCACGACAAGGACCATTGTCTACTGTTCACAAACTACTTGGCAGGGGGAGGGCCAATGTCGTTAACACCGGAGGCACAGGCAGGGCTGAGCGTGGCGTCTACATTGTGGTGTGCATTCTGCCAGATAGGGGGAAAACACACCATGGATAATTGTCATTTGTTTCAAAAGTATATGTAGACATCCCAACAATTGTTTTGTAATTTCTGCAAGTCGGTAGGCCATGAAAAACGCACCTGTCGAAGCTATGAACTAATGATGGATCAAACTCCTGCCTACAGGGTGTAGGAAGAAACACCAGCCCTCGACCCAAATGCAGGGATGGCGCATGCTGGGTTTCAGGGGCGCAGTCGGGGTCGAGGTGGAATGGGACTAGGAAGGGGTCGCGACCAGATAATTTGTTACAATTGCGGAGGGCTAACTAGGATATCATTTTGGTACTATAATCAGTTTGATCATGAGGCAGAAGATTGCCCTTCGCTGATAGAGAAGATGCGTGAAAAGGGAGTACTCTAGCCCCCTCCAACCCAGAATTTACAAATGATGAGGTCTGAACCATGCGAAGAAGACCCAAATTTAAACATGATGCTCAGGAGTGGTATGACCATGGGAGATGATAAAGGGAAGTAGCCAGAAGAAAGCGCATGGGTACGAAAGGATCCTACAAAGGAACCCAAGTTTGACTTAGAACGCGCAAAGGAGACATTCACGGAAGCTAAGAAGAGCTTCACGAAGGCCTCCACTTCAAGTAGTAAGAATCAACTAGAACCAGGGATGGATCCTTCAATGCTCACTACCTTTCTGGAGAAATGCATGAAATTGTTGCGCGAAAGAAAGGTAGTCAAAGGGATACAGGAACTTATCACTAGGTTCGCGAAGTTAGGAGAACCACGCGTGGTCTGAAAACTTGGAAAGAATGCATTGCGCACAGGAAGGGAGATGAGGTTGACTGCGCAAATAGGCGAGTACGAAACGGATCAGGTAATCCTGGATCTGGGTTCGAACGCATATGTACTACCAAAGAAAACATGGGAACGCACGGGCAGACCTACGTTTCAATGGTCCCCTATTCAGTTATGAATGGAAAACCAACAGAAGGTTTTGCCTATGGGAAGATTGCAAGGGATGACAGTTGACATTGAAGGCGCAAGCGCGCATGCGAATTTTGAAGTGATAGAGATTTTCAATGATAGCAATCTCTATTCCGCGCTACTAGGAATAGACTAGGCTACTGATATGAGTGGAGTCATAAATATAAAGAAGCGCAAAATGATCTTTGAGAAAAGTCACTATGCATAGTAGTACTGTTGGATCCAGCCGAAGGAGTGCAATACACTGAACCGGTGCATGACGACGATAGTGATGACAATCTCAACTGTATCTACAAGATAACTACACAAGGAGAGGATTGGGTGAATCCAACTACAGATGGAAGGATTTCATGGGAGCGCAAAAGCTCCTGCACTTCAGATTCAGACGAAGGGATAGAGCGATGGCAGAATCGGTTGCACGAAGTAACAACACTGAACTACAACATGATGATCAGGTCATTGCATTGCGTAACAACAGAGGAAAGGGAGATATCGACATATGATGAATTGTCAGCGGTAGATGAATTTTTGAGCAAATTTGAAAGCACCGTACCAGAACAGCCGCGGTTTGATGTGTTGAAGTGGGCACTGCGAGCAACACCCACACGATGGTGGGGTACACATCAAGGAAATTTTGAGGCTGGCGCGGATGCAGAAGGATGACGCGCCTACGTTTTGGAAAACCACAAATATGACTAATAGACAAATATGATGGACAAGATGATCCACACATGCACCTCGCGAAATGGACCAAGGTCTACGGGGAAGAGCCCCAACATGAATGGGTACATCTATTTTACCATACCCTGGATGCCATACCCATGAATTGGTATACAGAGACGGAGCTCTGCCATGGTACATGCGAATGGGATGTCTTGCGCGAGGGATTCTTGTTAACATTCACATTTGAAGATCATTGGTCAGATGCTGTTGACGATGCGCTACAAGCAGTAAAAGCCGCTATCTTTAAAATAACACAGGAGGCAATGGGAGTACTTCAGCCAGAATGGGTGACACAATTAAGCAGCACACTGGAGTGTTATAACGTGAATGTTGAGGAGGATGATGAGGACCCATGAACATTAACATTTCAGAAACAGAAGGTTCTCGCAAGGTTCGCAGACCATCACTTGAAGACCCTGACATCATCATAGTTAAGCAGCACACTGGAGTGTTATAACGTGAATGTTGAGGAAGATGATGAGGACCCATGGAACATTAACATTTTAGAAACAGAAGGCTCTCGCGAGGTTCGTAGACCATTAAAGATGAAGCAGGTCAACATTGGAACAGAGGTAGAACCAAAATACGCAACGCTTGGGGACTATTGGGACGATGCCACGTCGATAAGATTGTTGAGTTACTCTGCGAATACCAAGACTTGTTCCCAAACAAAATTATGGACTTAAAAGGGATCGTTGGTGATTTAGGGACGATGAAGATCACCCTGAAACCCGACGCGAAGCCAGTTCAGTAGCGGCCTTACCACTTGAATCCAAAGTATAAAGAAAAGGTCTGCGATGAATTAGACAAAATGCTTGCAGCCAGAATTATTGAACCAATGGAAGAATCCAACTAGGTGAGTCCTATGGTAGTACAGGAGAAAAAACGGAAGGGTGAAATAATAATATGCGTAGACCTCAGAAAGCTGAACAATGCCTGTGTACACAATCCATTCCCAACACCATTCATAGATGAAGTACTAGAGAATGTTGGCAGTCATGAAGCATACTCATTCACAGATGGGTTCTCAGGGTATCATCAGATCAAGATCGTGCCAAAAGATATTAAGATGACCTTTGCAACAAAATGGGGATGCTTTCAATACACCGTAATACTGTTTGGACTAAAGAATGCACCAGCTATATTTTCGCGCATCATAGTAGCCACGTTCAAAGAATACATCCACAAGTTTTTGGAGGTCTACCTGGATGATTGGACTATTTTTGGATTAGTTAAGCACCATGTAGCGAGCTTACTTTTGATACTGGATACTTGCCGCCAGCACCAGATTGCATTGAACTTGAAGAAGTGCACATGCATCGTCCCCTTTGGAAACTTGCTAGGACATGTGGTCTGCAAACAAGGACTGATGGTGGACCCTATGAAGATTGTTGTTATCCTCAATTTGGAAGCACCGCGAAGTGTAACAACTGAACGTTACCTTGGGACACACTGGATACTATAGGAAGTTCATCAAAAGTTATGCCCAAATAACCACACCGATGGAAAAGCTATTGAAAAAAGATGTTACATATTGTTGGAATGATGATTGCATGAAGAGTTTGGATGTCCGGAAGGGGAAACTGACCTCTGCGCCAATCCTAGTCTTCCCGAAATGGGACGTGGAATTTCATGTACATGTTGATGCGTCGTGTATAATGTTGGGAGCCGTACTCACATAGGAAGGCGCAGAGGGTGTAGATCACCTGATCGCGTTTGCAAGTCGAAGATTATCCAAAGCAGAAAATAACTACTCTACTACCGAGCGGGAGGTGTTGGCAATGGTGTCTGCACTCCAAAAATACTGACACTATTTACTGGTAGGACATTTCAAGATGTATACCGACCATTCCGCATTGAAATACCTGGTGAACAAGCCTGTGTTGGGGGCGCGCATATGCAGATGGCTTTTACTTTTCAAGAATATGATTTTGAGGTCATAGTCAAGTCGAGATTCTTAAATGCAAGACCAGACCACTTTTCATGAATTGAGACAGGCGAGGAACCAATAAATTTGGAGGGGGGACTACTTGATGCACAACTCTTTGCAGTGCGCATTGCAGACGGAAACTGCGAAGATATAATCCATTTTCTAACAATAGGGACTACACCGAAGGAGTACCCAATCCAACAGAAGAAGGAATTGGTGGTGTGTGCGACGGACTTTTCTGTCATCATGGGGACCTCTACAAGATGGGAAACGATGAGATATTGTGAAGATACGTACTTGAATTTGAACGAGGTCAGATCGTCACGAAAGCACATGGGGGCGTTGCAAGAGGACACTATGCAGGATGTGCGACTGCACAAAAGATTCTTCACGTAGGATTATGGTGGCCGACTCTACACCAGGATTCGAAAGTGCACTGTAAGGCCTGCGATATATGTCAAAGGATGGGAAAACCATCATAGAGGGATGAGATGCCACTAAATCCCCAAATGACACTACAACCGTTTGAGAAATGGGCGATCGACTTCGTGGGCCCAATCAAACCTCAGGGAAAGACGGGTGTGCACTACATCATCACCGCGATGGAATACTTGACACGATGGGTGGAAGCACAGTCGGTCAAGGACTACATAGCCACTACGACTACAAAGTTTTTGTTCGAAAACGTGTTTACATGATTTGGCTGTCTGTAAATCTTAATGAGTGATCGTGGAGCACATTTCTTGAATGAAACCATCAACGCACTCACAGAAGAGTTCCAGGTGTCTCATCAGAAAAGTACATCATACCACCCATAGGCCAATGAAACAATAGAGGCATTCAATAAAATACTGGAGACTGCGCTGACCAAAGTATGTAACATGCAGTAGAATGACTGGGACCTACGCCTACCTGCTATGTTATGGGCGTACAAGACAATGTGCAAGAAATTGACGGGATAGACACCATTCCGGTTGGTCTATGGTACGGAAGCAGTCATGCCAATGGAATACATCGTACCTAGTCTACGAATAGCAGCGCTCACAGGCATGGCAGATCGCGAAGCTCTAGAAGAAAGGCTAGCGCAATTAGAAGAACTCGAGGAAGAATGATTTCTGGTCGGATTTCCCCAACAGGTACAAAAACAGTGTGAAAAATCTTGGCACGACCCATATCAAGTTGTGCACCTTCAAGGTAAACGACTTAGTGCTACTGTATGACAGCAAGTTTGAAAATTTTCCAAGAAAATTTACTATGCACTGACTGGGACCATATGTGGTAAAAGAAGTCACAGGCAGAGGTGCGGTCCAGCTAGTCAAACTCAATGGAGAACCCTTCCCAGGCAAAGTCAATGGCAGCCACTTGCAACCCTACACGAGTGGGCCAACTCTTTGACTCACTGGCTGAAGCATAGTCTTCGCAGCCCAAGGAGCTGGACAAGGGCGCGGGACTATAAACACAAGCACCAGAAGTCGGTACCAAAGAAATGACATGAGTCAGACGCGGATGATTCAAAAGCAGGAATGCAACAGGTCCAACAAATAGCAGAATAGTGCGTCGCGGACTTCCGGGCAGTACGGGAATAGTTGGAGGGGCTCCGTGCCAATATTGCCACACCAACAAAGTGACTTAGGATGAGTCATGATGATTGTGTTGGGGGCTTGTTGGGAATGGAATCCCCCGACAACAAGTTTTGGGGCTCAAAGCCCAAGTTTTGATCAAAGGTTTTGTAAGACTCCACAAATTGCGGGCGTGGAGCCCGAAGTAGAGGTTAAGTCATAGGGCTACCCACACTAAAGTAATGTAATGTAATGTATATACATGTCGGCCTACCCATGGTCCGCGGACCATGGGATTGTATAAATAGAGCGAGGCTCTAAGTGAATGATAGAGTGAGTAGCGAAGGAATGGTTTGAGCTTAGAGTATGATTCTAAGTGTATTGGGTCGTAGTAGTAGGAAGAGGCTCTGCAGCTGAGTGCGTAGAGGCCTAATAAAGTCCACAGCTGAGTGTGCGGACCCTTGCAGCTGAGTGCGCAAGGCGGTGTCGAGTCTATAATCGGGATTGAGGATTAATAAAGAGAAGTTGATTCTTATTTATGTGTATTTGTTGTGCATTATTTTCTTATGTTTGTATTAGTTTATGTATTGCGCGCACTGATATGATTGCTGAATATGTTGTAATAACCATAAATATTACACACACAAGTTAAGTAATTGGTTAATTAGCAAGGAAATTGGGTATTATATGGGTCGCGCCCCGAGCAGGGTTGCGCGGAAACAACAGCACAGGTTGCGAAGGAATAGCAAGTGCGCATAGCGACACGTTAGACCGAGAACCTCCAAAAGCCCATCAGACATCCCCAAGGTGCGGAAACCTGGTTCTAGCACCCTCCGATACTACTTTGGGTGAGACCTCAGTCCGCGCTCCGTGGATTGTTGCCGAAAGGGCCAGTAGTACCAGGATTTGCTTGGCTAAATCACCTCTGAACCTGGGTCAGGCCCATACAAGCCAACATCAAGGAATTTGAAGAATTCTGTAAGAAGCGTGGTATAGCACAGGAGAAGACTACTCCATACACACCTGAGAAAAATGGAGTTTCAGAAAGAATGAACAAGACGTTGATGGAAAGGGAAAGAAGCATGCCCAGTGGTGTTGGGTTAGGACAAGAATTCTGGGTAGAGGCGGTGGAGACAGCATGTTACCTGGTCAACATATCACCTTCATCAGCGTTGGAGGATAAGACTCCACAAGAGGT